>JAYGGG010000076.1:0-168904 GCA_036346245.1 Bonia amplexicaulis | reverse complement strand
TAGCATATAAAGCAAAACACGAATCCTTCTTGATACTATATTCAAGCCACTCATGTTTATGAAACCATACAAAATTGAATTGACGATCTCTATCTCCAATCTTTCTTTTTGGAAAATCATGTGTATAAGGTTGGAATGGATTTTTAATAATATATGATCTTCGAATTGCATCTTGATCATTAACAAAATAACTTTCAATGGGCTGTCTATCACCTGGATCATGCGGAAGGCGATTGATGTCATAAACCGGCGGCGGTGGCGGTGGCGGGGGCGGGGCCATATGATACACAATTTTATCAATTACTCTCTCTTGCTCTTGAGTTTGCTTTTCCGCCACATTTTCAATCGGAGATGGGGCAAGATTTGAAGTAGCACCGCCTTCTTGTTGCATATTTCGAAAAGAGATGCAATGTCTCCGCTTCTCTTCATAACTGATCAATTCAAAAAACAATTGCTCTACCGCAAGAGAATAAAGAATATTATATATCATTTTGAAATTTGAATGCCAGAACTTTTCTTGGCCATATGTTTCTGTTATAGAAGTAATGCAACTATGCAAGATCTTCAAGTTCTTATGGTTTTATCTAGAACAAAAAAAACGACTGGAACCGTGGAACGTATTCATCTAGCTTATCTCTAGCAGTTTAGACTTAATTAACAAGTTTGTCTCAGACTCATAAACTCCTAAGCAAATGACCAAGTTAATGATCCAACTATTCAACAAATTACATGGCCGCAGGAAAGAACACACTACACAAGCCACGTTTATGCATGTATGGATCTCTCCCTTGGTATTTGTTGCATGCGTGTATTCTTGCTCTGCCTTTTCTTTCGCTTGGGATTCATGATTTACCTGATTGATTTCGCCTGATGAGTGACGACGTCTCTCATGCGGCGGCGGCAAACGATCGAACAACGACTGGAACGCCGAGGCCTGAGGATCGAGCGGAGCGGCGCGTCACGCATGCGGTAGGTGAGGCGAAGCCGCGAAGGCGAACCGTCTGTCCGTCTCGCTGAAGAATTGGAAGTTTGGAACCGTCTCGTCTCGCTGAGGAATCGGATCGACCGATCGAGCGACACGTCACATGCGTACTTCAGCTGGGTTCCACCGTCACAGGGTATGTCGGGGATCCGCCAATGCGTCCATCACTAGGGCAAAAATGTATGGGCTTAATGCTGACCCTTGGTGTAGTCCTATCTTAATAGGGAAGTCACTAGAATCACCACCATATGTTCTGATGTTAGTCACAACATCTTCTTACATATTCTTGATTAGAGTAATATATTTTGTTGGGACTTTCTTTCTTTGGAGTGCACACCACATGACATTTCTTGGCACTTTGTCATAAGCTTTCTTCAAGTCGATAAACACCATGTGAAGACCCTTCTTTTGCTCTCTATACCTCTCCATCAACTGTCGTGTCAAGAAAATCGCTTTCGTGGTCGACCTCCCGGGCATAAAACTAGAATAGTTTGTCACCACATTAGTCACTCTTCTTAAACGGTGCTCAATCACTCGCCCCCAAAGCTCCATTTGTGTGGCTCATAAGCTTAATTCCTCAATTGTTAGTACAACTTTGAATGTCTTCTTTATTTTTGAAAATGATACTAATGTGCTCCTCCGCCACTCGTTAGGCATTTTGTTCGACCAAAAATGCTATTGAACAAATTAGTTACCCAAACGATCGCCACTTCTCCAAGGCATTTTCACACCTCCATAGGAATGTTATCAGGCATCAACGTCTTACCCACTTTCATCCTTTTTAAGTCATCTCTTACTTCCAACTCCTGAATTATTCGAACAAACCGCCTATCGGTGTCGTCAAAAGTATCATCCAGTTCAATCATACTATCCTCATTGTCTCGATTGAACGACTCTTTGAAGTAATCTATCCACTTATCCTTGATCTCATCGTCTTTCACCAAAAGCCTATTAGTGTAATCTTTGATGCATTTAACTTGGTTGAAATCTTTCGTTTTCTTTTCTCAAAGTTTAGTCATCTTATAGACATCCTTCTTGCCCTCCTTTGTACTTAGCTTCTGATAATTTCCTTATAGTCCTTGCCCTGTGCCTCATTCACTACTTTCTTTGCATTCTTTTTTGTTGCTTTGTACTTCTGTATATTGTCGTCACTCCTATCATGATGCATGTGTTAATAGTATGTCTTCTTCTCCTCGATAGTCTTTTGCACTTCATCGTTCCACCACCAAGTGTCTTTAGGTTCGCATCTTGACTCACGGGCCACTCCAAGCACTTATGTAGTCACCTTCCTAATACGAGTTGTCATCTCCGTCCACATACTATTCGCTTCTCCCACGTTCCATGTCCCTTCCACGATCAACATCTCCTTAAACGCATGTGAGGCGCCCCCTTTTGAGTTTCCACCACTTCGTTCTCGTGGCTTTGGCGACATTAGCCTGTTGAGCCCGTATCCTAAAACGAAAGTTGGAGACTACCAACTTATGTTATTGGACAATAAACTCTCCAGGTATAACCTTACAATCTATGCAGGCTTATTTGTCCTCCCTCCTGACAAGGACAAAATCGATTTGGCTAGAATGTGGACCACTGCTAAAGGTAACTAAAAGGGACTATTTCTTTCTAAAAATGGTGTTAGCTATCATGAGATCATAGACTAGCAAAGTTCAAGATATCTTCTCCTTCTTGGTTCCTATCACCATAATCAAAACCTCCATGCACCCCCTAAAACCCCCTACTAGTTGTACCGACATGATCGTTGAAATCACCTCTTAAGAAAAGCTTCTCACTATTAGGCACACTTCTAACCATTTCATCTAGATCTTCCCAAAGTTGTCTCTTAGTGCCTCATCCAGACCTACTTGTGGGGCATATGCACTAACAACAGCCAAAACCAAGTTGCCAAAGATTAGCTTGACTATGATAATCCTATCCCCCTGTCTCCTCATGATGACAACTCCGCTCTTGAGGCGTTTATCGATTAAGACACTCACTCCATTTCTATTTCGTTCTGTTCCAATATACCACAATTTGAAGCCACTATACTCCACCTCCTTCGCCTCCTGATCCGTCTATTTAGTCTCTTGAACGCACAAGATATTTACATGTCTCCTAATCGTCGTATCAACTAACTCCCTTAACTTATCTGTTAAGGATCCTACATTCCAACTACCCAGACAGATCCTACTCTCCTCAGCTAGCTTCCTTGCCCCTCACACTCGTCAAGTAAAGTATGAAGACCCTTGCACATTTTTCACTACATTCGAGCGTTGACGTAGCGTGTCACTAAGGGAGTGACGTCCCGGCTTTTGCTCATTTATCACCACACCTGGGTTCTGATATGTCACGTCGCTAAGAGGGTTATACCCTATGGAATTATCAATTTTGGGTTTCATTCTATGAAAATGTGGCTTGATTTTTTACGTTGGCTTGCCGAGCCTAGCACAACTCTCCTCCTTTTTCCTGGCTTAGGACAGGCTATGTAGTAAACTATACAGGCGGAGTTGCGAGAACATATAACTATAGCATTTTGAACTTAATGTGTAATGCTACATGACATGAGCTTGGTTTATATGACAAGATTGTTTGAAGTGCATAAAAATTATAACCTTGTGAACATTGCATCTGGTATGTGAATCAAAAGATTACAAATTTATACTATACCAATGCACTATGTTTGAAGTTAATGCAGGCAGTCGTATGTCTGTTTTTTTAAGTGTGTATATCTGTGTTTTTCCAGAAGTCTAAGTGTACTGTGTTTGTTCTTGTTTGTCCTTTGTTGCTCAAATATCCTTCAGACATTCACTATGCACATTCCTTTGGTCCATAATGTCAATGCATGACAATGCATCTACATAGTTCCTCCCCTAGTTAGTGACATAATAATTAGGTTGCATTTATGTAGTAGTGTGGATGAGAAAGTTTGAAGTGTCTTTACGACTATAATGAGTGCTTAAGTTTTTTCTACTTGTCTTTATTACCTCCGGTTAGCATGTAAAAAAATACAAGTAATTGTGGTTTCTCATGTTCCGGTACTTCAAATCAAGAAATTGAATATCTTGATTCTTCTTACAGTGCTGTTGATCTTTTCCTTATGTTGACATTCTTGCTGTACAATTCTCAGTTGCAACTTCAATCTCTCATGGAGACCTTGAGCTCTACTGAACCCCATTATATTAGATGTGTGAAGCCAAATAATCTCCTCAAGCCAGCAATTTTTGAGAACACAAATGTGATACAACAACTACGATGTGGAGTAAGTTTCTTATAATCTATTATTACTCTTATTATTAGCATCTGTTGAACTAATTCTCACATATTGCAGGGTGTTCTTGAAGCTATCAGGATCAGCTGTGCTGGATATCCCACAAGAAAAACATTTTATGAATTTGTTAATCGCTTTGGTGTTCTTGCTCCTGAAGTTCTAGAAGGGAGGTAAGAAATCTACATAGAGAGCAAATGAAGTTTACTTCTCATTTGTTCGGCATTTGTTTTTGATGTTTCAAGCTATTCATTAGTTTTTAATTTTTATTTGTCTATTCGTGTGCCTAGCAATGATGATAAGATTGCGTGCCAAAAGATTTTGGAAAAAATGGGGCTGGAGAACTACCAGGTAAGATATGGAGCCACTACTGGGATCTGTTGCTCATTTCTTCTGATAGGTGATGTTATTTAATGCAATTTGGATTAGGGGAACCTAAGGGACATTCGATTACAACAAAGGGATTTCAGAGAACAGAAATAAAATTTCTTTATATGATGGAATGCTCTTACGATTTTACACATATTTCCTAAATTGAACTCCTAGACTAATATGTGACATGTTTCCACTGTACGATCCTTATTTACTGTCCTATTGTGCCAACACTGCTTTTTTTTGTTCCTTTGAGATCAATGAAAAAAGGCCCTCGAGAGCTGCTTCCGTCTTCCAGACGTGTATTGTAGCACATTGCAGCACATGGGTGTTGGGAGGAACCACCTTTCTCTTATTTTTACTAGTTCTTTTTTCTTCTTTTCTGTGAAATGCCCTTACTGTAGATTTGAGCTTGCATTATTCTACTCGCAAAATCAGTGAATTTTATCACATAGCAAATACTGGAAGTAGACTTGTATCTTTGCTTCACATTTCAAGCCTTTAATGTTTGGTTTTTAGTTCTTATGTAGTCTCTTGATTGACTTCCAGATTGGAAAAACAAAGGTGTTTCTGAGAGCTGGACAGATGGCTGATTTGGATGCACGAAGAGCAGAAGTGTTAGGAAGAGCAGCAAAAATTATACAGAGACAAATCCGTACATATATTGCGTGGAAACAGTTTGTTTTGCTTAGAAGATCAGCAACATATCTACAATCTTTCGTTAGAGGTACCCCCCTACCCCCTCTCTTTGTGTAAAATGTGTGTGTGGGTCTGCTGCCCCATGCTCCAAGACACTAAGTAGGCAGAGTGATGATGATGTCATGTTCTGTAATGCAGTTTCTGTAGCATTCTACAGATCTCATGTGTCTTTCTTTTTCCCTGTTGTAATCCAGGGACCTTGGCTCGTAAATTGTATGAGTGCATGAGGCGGGAAGCGGCAGCTGTGAAAATACAACAGAATGTGCGTCGTCACAAAGCACGTGAATCTTATTTACAACTACAAGCAGCTGCAATCACAGTGCAGACAGGCTTAAGGGCAATGTCTGCTCACAAAGAATTCAGATTCAGAAAGGAAACTAAAGCAGCCGTCCATATCCAAGTATGTACATTCCATGGTTTGGGGTCCATCACGTTTCTGAAACTAAACTGTTCTCTTGCCTTTTGTAGTTTTCCTTGAGTCATTGTTATTAAAACAATCATTTTAATATTGTGACATTATATTTTGAACACAGGCTCGATGGCGCTGCCACAGAGACTATTCACATTACAAGAATCTGCAGGGAGCAGCTCTTACTTACCAGTGTGCCTGGAGACAAAGGCTTGCAAGAAGAGAGCTCAGAAAGCTCAAAATGGTACATTCATATCCCTTACCCTTTCAATTTTCCAATGTTCTTCACCACGGCACAGACATCATTTCTGTGTTGATTCATCATCCTATGCAGGCTGCAAGAGAAACAGGGGCCCTCAAAGAGGCCAAAGATAAACTTGAGAAGCGTGTTGAAGAGCTAACATGGCGCTTAGGACTGGAGAAGCGATTAAGGGTACCTGTGCTTTGTTCATTTAGCTCTTAATCCTGGTGGCACTATTTGAAATTTGGAAATTTGGGGCTTATGTCTAATGTTCTCATTTGCAGACTGACCTTGAGGAAGCAAAAGCCCAGGAAATTGCTAAGATGCAAGAAACATTGCATGATATGCAGCTGCAAGTTGAAGAAGCAAATGCCATGGTTGTTAAGGAAAGAGAAGCAGCTAGAAAGGCAATTGAAGAAGCACCTCCAGTAATCAAAGAGACTCCTATATTGGTCGAAGACACAGAAAAGATAAACTCGCTGACAACTGAAGTTGAGCAACTGAAGGTATGGTGGCAGATGAATCATTTCTGCATGTCTCATGTGGTTATTTTATTTATTTTTATTTGGATACTTGGTCATAAGCATTTATCCAGAGTCGGTGCATAATACTCCTATTTTACACTAATGTTTTTCATAACATGGTCATAATGTTGGGACAATTTACATTAACAAGAAGTCAACAATAGTAATCTCTACATTCATTTGGACCTAACACCCTGCTTTGTTGTGAAATTTTGAAAGATTATCCCATCTTTGCTTATATATGAATAAATGTTGTTAAGTGTCTCTTTTTAGTTTGGAGAAAATGAGAATTTTGTCAGAATGTGTAAAATGCTCTGAAAAATATAATGATTGAACTAAAGGACGATATGGGCTTGAAATTTGAAAAAATGTATGTTCGTTGTCTTCGCCGGCTGGTTCTTCCTCGCTGGCTGTCGGGCTCTTCTTCGGCCACCCCGACGTCGCCGCTACCGCCTCCTTCAGTGCCTCCCCGTCCTGCTCACCCTCGCCGCCTGGGTCCGGCCGCCGCCCCAGCGTTGCCCCTCATGCTCGCGGGTGTGAGGGAGAGAGATGGAGAAAGAGTGGAGGGAGAAGCGGCGAGGCCGGGGGTGACAGGCGTCGCGAGTGAGGGAAGGGGGTGAAGAGAGAGAGAGAGGGGAGGGGTTTTAAGGGAGTGGGTGCTGATTTCTATTCTATCTCTAAGACCTTATCTCTAATACTCTTAACATGATCTAGTCAAACTTGATTTCGGCAGGCTTTGCTGCAAACTGAAAGGCATGCAACAGAGACCGCAAAGAAAGAACACGCTGAAGCTGAACGGAGAAATGAAGAACTAATTAGGAAATTTGAAGGTGCCGAGAAAAGGTTGAGCAACTTCAGGACACTGTCCAGAGGTACAATCTACATAAAACTGCGAGTTCTTGTTAATTTATTTCACTGTCTCTAATGTTTTGCTTTGTTAAGGATGATACCTCTGTCTATACTCGTATTAGTACTGTTTGTTTCATTCTGAATAAATATTGAATATCCTCATCGTGAAAATGAACACAGGCTGGAAGAGAAAGCAACAAACTTGGAGTCTGAGAACAAAGTGCTTCGTCAGCAGGCTGTTGCAATTTCTCCTACTGCAAAATCATTAGCTGCATATCCTAAGTCTCCTTTCCAAGTATGTCATGCCCTGGCTACTTACATTCTGTACCAATATACTTCTTTTCATCATAGTGACTTAATATTTCAAATCAATTGTACTTTGTTAGCTGAAAACTCCGGAGAACAGGAATGCTCCCAACGGGGAGGTGAAATCATCACCAGTAAGTGGAAAGAACAATGCCATACATTTCACTTACAATTCAAAAGTAACTGATATTAGGTGGTAAGTAACTTTTTCAATCTTGAAATCTTTCTGTAGGATGTAACCCCTATCTCACTGAATCCCAAAGAGCTTGAGACTGAGGAGAAGCCACAAAAATCACTTAACGAGAAGCAACAGGTGTGCTATTTGTTGATTACTCATTTGTTTCTTCCACCTTTCTCCCCTTAAAGTAAATTATGTACTTGTTCTGGTTTGATCATGAAGTTATATCATTTGTGATTTCTTTTTCATCATATATGAATTTTGTGCTCCAGGAAAACCAAGACCTGCTGATCAAGTGTGTATCACAAGATCTGGGATTCTCCAGTGGTAGGCCTATTGCAGCTTGCCTTATATACAGGTCTCTTCTACATTGGAGATCATTTGAAGTTGAAAGAACTGGTGTTTTCGACCGAATTATTCAAACAATAGGCACTGCTATAGAGGTAAGTCGTACTTATTGCTTGTGTGTTCCAGTTCACCCTTTTGTGTTGAGAATTACACTTTACATTTTGTTTAGTACGATTTAATTATGAACTGATATCTTAGGCCTTCATTATATACACCTTGAATAACATATACAAAGTAAAAAACAGCAATAGAAAGAGATTAAAGATTTTAATTTTGCCAATAACATACAGATTAAAAATTCCTCTTTTCGTTTGTGTTTCGTGGTACTTCTATAAGGTTAAGATCAAATTCTTTCTTTCGAAAGGCCCAGGACAATAATGACAAGTTAGCATATTGGCTCTCCAATTCATCCACACTACTCCTACTACTACAACGAACACTGAAAACAACTGTAGCAGCTGGACTCACTCCACAGAGGCGAAGGTCATCTGCTGCATCATTTGGGAGGGTGTTTTCGGTAAAACATCTTTCTTCTATCCAGTATTCCACTCTTGGCATTCTAGTTTTATAGCCTGATAATTGCTTAATAGATTGCTTCTGAAAATACAAGGGAATTCGAGCTTCACCACAAAGTGCTGGGCGTCCTTTTCTTGGTAGCCGCTTGATTGGAGGACTAGGTGATCTTCGTCAAGTTGAAGCCAAGTATCCTGCTCTGCTTTTCAAGCAGCAGCTTACAGCTTTCCTTGAGAAGATATATGGAATGATAAGAGACAATTTGAAGAAAGAGGTATCTCCATTGCTTGGTCTTTGCATCCAGGTATGAATTGTTGGCACTAGAATTCCTTTTACTTTTATGAAAATTTCAGACTTTATTTTTACTGAATTATTTTTGCAGGCACCAAGAACATCTCGTGCAAGTCTAATTAAAGGATCTCGTTCCCAAGCAAATGCCTTGGCCCAGCAAACTCTGATCGCCCATTGGCAGAGCATTGTGAAAATATTGACAAACTACTTGAATGTTCTGAAAGCCAACTATGTATGTAACCTAAAAATGAGTTCTCACCTACTATTTTTGAGTAAGAATATGCATTAACATGCGTTCTACTGATATGTACAGGTCCCTTCATTCATAATCAGCAAGGTGTTCACTCAAATCTTTTCATTTATTAATGTTCAGTTGTTTAATAGGTAAGACTCTTGCTCTACCTGTTCTACATTATACTCTCTTTCCATTTGGATTTTAAGATATTCCTTATCTTGTAGTCTGCTTCTCCGACGTGAGTGCTGTTCATTTAGCAACGGAGAATATGTCAAAGCTGGATTGGCAGAGTTAGAGCAGTGGTGCATTTATGCGACTGAAGAGGTATGAATGAATTCTTTTTCCAGACACTATTTAGTTTGTTTGCTAATGTTATATGGTACATACAGTACGCAGGTTCTTCCTGGGAAGAATTGAAGCATATTAGGCAGGCTGTTGGATTCCTTGTACGTGGTCTATACTTATTGGATGTTTAATTTGCAACTTCCTAAGTGGAAATTGGATAAACTAACGGGTTGTATTATTAGGTAATTCATCAAAAGCCAAAGAAAACGTTGAAAGAAATCACAAATGATTTGTGCCCTGTAAGTGATCTTTGAACTCATTAAGTTTCGCCAGTCATTGACATATGTTGGTTACGATTTGTCACATATTTTGCAAACTTTCAGGTCCTTAGCATACAACAGCTATATCGAATCAGTACAATGTATTGGGATGATAAATATGGCACCCACACTGTTTCATCAGAGGTAAGCTTATTCTACTTAATTTGATGGCAGTTTGTTCAAGTTTCAAATCCTACTGTCGAGGTGGTGCCACCCATATTTCTTTATCAATAAATTTTGGTTTCTGATGATGAACAAAATGAATGCAGGTCATCTCAAGTATGAGAATAATGATGACGGAAGACTCGAATAATGCAGTGAGCAGTTCTTTCTTGTTGGATGATGATTCAAGGTGATTTCCCTATCCCAACTTCCCAAGTTCAATAACTAGTTGGCTACACTAACTTTAAAGTCTGTAATCTAACATTGTCCATGATACTTCAAATCACAGCATTCCATTTTCGGTGGACGACATCTCAAAGTCAATGACAGAAATCGAGGTGACAGATGTTGATATGCCACCTTTGATCCGGGAGAATTCTGGCTTTACGTTCCTACACCAAAGAAAGGACTAACAGGGTTGTTCTTATCAATTGCGAATCTCTTCTACATTCCTTTCCCCACTCAACCTGTGCATACATCATGTACATGCTCATGCGTTTTGCGTTCTACCAAATCAAATCATCTAGTCGGTGTCAGGGTAATCGGTAGATCTATTTGTCATTTATTGTTAGATCTTCGGTTTGATTGATTGCTTCTCTCTCCAATTTTCTCCCCCTTTTTTGGGGGGACCAAATTTATATTGTAATGGCAGGGGCCGGATGCCCCTGGTCAGGACCCCGAGCTGGTATTGGAAAAGCTCGTGGTCCTTTTAGCGTCTGGAAAGGTTTTCCAGTTTCCACAGCTACGAATCGGTCATTTCAATCTTCACCGTATTGTAAATTGCAAAGAAGATCACAGTTGGAAAAAGTACCGTCACAACTGAGTTTTTGGTGTATTCTGTGTTTTCAACGTTTATCCTCCGTTTTTGTCACAAAACATACGCTGCCGTTTCATATTCGTGGGAAAAAGCACACGTAAGAGCCTGTTCTCAAATATCTTTTGAAAGTCTTATCTCAAATATCAAGGTTAACATAAAAGATCTTCCAAGATAGATTAGCTAGCGGATAAAACATCAACTAAACAACTGGTATTCGATTACAAAAAAGAAAGAATCCCTATGATGGCGTACCAGGCTCTTTTGGCAAGGTGAGCAATCTCTGAGAGCGACTGCATATGCAGGCCTCATTATATTTGTCCTCCGGATTCGAAGGATTAAGGCCCTATAAAAGCGATGTGGTTTTGGGTTTTTATCTGAAATAATCTTTTAAGGTATTTAATTAAACGAAAATGAATAAAACATACAAAAATAAAAACACCAATATATCTCTATAAATAATACAAAGAAAAAAAAAACAAGAAAAAACCACATTGAGAAGCTAACATGTTACAAACGGTTTTTGACTTCTAAAGCCATAAGCTGTTTAGAACAGAATCTAATAGTAGGCTAGTCGTTTTGAATTGTGAATAAGGCAAATGATCGCTCAGGATGCAGGAACTGTTTATGCATCTAGTACTGTTACAACACTTTTTTCAATTTGGTCCCCTAGCATTTTTTTTTGCAAAAATAGTTTTCACTTTGAGCTCAGAAAGTACATCAGATAACACGTGTTATCTGTCACGCTAAGATAACTCCATAAGAGCCGACAGGCACGAGAGCTTGCGCTAGCATGGTGCAGCAGCGGCGGCTGTATCCAGCCGATGCAGCTCGATCGCTTGCTCGGTAGGTGCTGCCAAGCTGGTCAGGCTCGTCAAGTGGTCGGCTCGGTGGTGATGTAAACACAGTGTACATTGACAATAAATTCATTGCCCCAGCGGTTGGTTGATATGACTGGACATAACCAACTGGTTCACTACTACTATGAGTTATTAAAGCGAAAGACTGATGCAGGACGCATCATATACACCCGTGCTTGTGTTAGTACTAACTAGCACTGCTATCGCCAGTTCGCCATTTTTCTCTACACTAACTTTGTATGTTGCTTTGTAAGAGTGGTTAGCGTCTTGGACTCTTGGTTTCCTTTCATGCCTGGCCTTTCCATCTACTCAAACCCAACCAATCTTAATCTCGAAGAATGACCGTGCAAGCATGCATGTAATCGTATACTGATCGCAAACAATAATCAATTCTGAAGATCTCAAACGAATTTTTTTTTACAGAAGTAGCACTATAAACAGTGACAGACACAGGATTTCTGATATGCGTATTCGGGATTAATAAAATATTGCTTACACTTTGTAAAAAAATAGAAGTACAAATCGTCTCAATAAAAAATATCTCAAAATAATATAAAAATTACAAAGTAATTAAGAAAAATATAATTTTAACTCTACAACCCTTTATTTAATTTTAGGGCAGCTATTTCATTATTCCTTAGAATTATCTTGCTAACTTGTTTAAATTTTTATGCTATTTAACCAACACTATCCACGAAGATTTCAAATATGCAATCTTCTTTATTTTTGAAGGTTCTGCGATCTATATTTCCCAAAGGCATAATCATTCAAGAACAATTTAGGATTTGTCGATTTTGGAATTGGGAGGGAGAGTGAGAGACCAAACACAACTAACTTGGGAATAAGACCTCACCACAACGCTATGTGTTTCATACTTCCCTACTCGCCACATCGTCACCCAACTCATCGTGTCACTTCCTGCTCACCTGCACCACCTCACGCCCTCACTTCACTCCTAGAGCGTACATGTGGTCCTGATTTGGGAATTGGTTTGCCTTTTTGCTGGCTCGTCGTCCCCAGCCGCCACTGCACGTCGCACGCTCCCTCTCCCTTTGCTTGGCCTCTGCCATGTGCGGTCATTGTGGGCTTGCGTCACTGCAGCATTACCTTGTGCCTCCTGTTTGGCCGGCTTCCTCAACCTCTATGTGCACATCAACACCACGTTACGAGAGAGAGGTGAGTCAATTAGGGTTAGTATTTGGGTGGCGGTTGGGACCTTAGGGGATTTGGGCTGTGGTGGGTTTGATGGGCTTAGAAGGAGCTCTAGTGGGTTGAGAGAGGGGGTTGTGAGTTAAATTGGGCTGATTTACATTTTTAGGTATAAATATGTAGTATTTTGGTTCAATTAATAATATATATGGAATATACCTAGCATATACTATATTTTTTGCAAAAACAATAGATGTTTAGCTGAACATCTGTGAACTATAGAGGGACTGTCCCTGACTATAGAAGGTTAGGAGGGGCTAGCTAGGACATTTCTTGAGCTCCGATCAACATCGTACGTGTTGCCAACCAAACAACGGCTGGCGCCCATCTTCCTCTCTCCCGCGCCCATCTCTCTAATAGAAATAGAAACAATAAAGACAAATGTTATCAGAGAGAAATCAGCTATGCTAATAATTCCACTCTTTTCTTTATTTGTGTGTGCCTATCACCATTCAAGAATTCTCCAGTCCAAACATCGACTGGACACAAAGAACTCTTGAACGACGATAGGCACACACAAATAAAGAATAGAGTGGAATTATTAGCACAGCTAATTTCTCTCTTGTTAGCACTTTTCTTTTTTGTTTCTGTTTGTATTAGAGAGAAGAAGGGTGCCGGAGAGAGAAAGAGAGAGATGGGCGCCGGCTGTCGTCTGGTCGGCAACACATACGTGCGTCGATGGGAGCTCAAGAAATTTCCAAGCTAGCTCCTCCTAACCTTTTATAGTACTACTTCTGTTTTTTTTTTCATTTGAGATCTTCAGAATCGATCATCGTTTGCGATCAGTAGACGATTACATGCATGCATGCACGCACGGTTATTCTTCGATATGAGATTGGTTGGGTTTGAGTAGATGGAAAGGCCAGGCATGAAAGGAAACCAAGAGTCTAAGACGCTAACCGCTCTTACAAAAGCAACATACAAAGCTAATCTCTAAGAGAAAAAATGGCGAACTGGCAATAGCAATGCTAGTTAGTACTAACACAAGCATAGGTGCATATGATGTGTCCTGTGTCAGTCTTTCGCATTAGTAACTTGTAGTAGTAGTGTACTAGTTAGTCGTGTCGTTAAGAATAACTTATAGTAATAACGTACCAGTTAGTCCTGTCGTTAAGCATCCGGAACAATAGATTTATTGTCTGTGTACATAGAGTGTACACCGCCACTCGAGTTGGCCACTTGCCGAGCTTAGCCTACTCGGCAGCGTCTACCAAGCAAGGATGGCTTGCCTGTCACACCCGTACGAGCTCCTGCGCTCATCGGGTCCTACCAAGCTATCTTGACGCGGCAGGTAACACATGCTATCTGTCAGGTCTTTCAAACTCAGTGAGAAAGCTATTTTTGTAAAAACGGGTATTACAAAGCTAAAATTAAAAAAAACGCGGCGTAGTTAGGGCAATCCTAGTAACTCATGCCTAGGCTGAGCCGCTCTTTGAACTTGAAGAATTTGCATGTGTCCCCGCACCAACAGGGGCGGCCTCTCCCCCGTGGGCAGTTATTGTGGCGAATGCTCCATGGGAATGTCCAGGTAGGGGTTGGAGCTACGGGGGCATCGTTGCGGGAAGGTGGCCTCCTAGCATGCCTGCTTTGTTCGTTGCGGGCTATAGCATCCCTTGCGAGTTGGATGAGCTCATCCCATTGCTTCTCCATATGTGCAAGGTAGTGTTGTTGTATAGTTGTAGGAAAACCCGTTGCTCAACGGGTAGTACTTATGCACCAAGCCAGCATGGTGTATGCGGGTGAATTCCAATTCAGCCGAAGGTGGTTTGTGTCCATGAGGCAGCAAGCCTAAGGAGGAATCAATGAGGCAACATTGCATCTCATCGGGTCACGTCGCGACACAAAGCTGCCTCGTCACTCCGCAAAGATGTCTCACTAGTTCTCGTCACCGTGCCGAGATGCCTCATTGGGTCGACATGAATTAATGCGATCACAACATATTGAAGCAATAATTTTGAACCAGACCACCATGTGCTCATTATGCGTAAAGATCACAAGTTATGAACTATCAAGTAGCATTATGCAACATCCAAATCACATGTACGAGATGAACTGTATATTTGCTTCATAAGGTTTATTAGCATGAAAAAACAAAAATGGCAATGCTGATTCAATTGATGCTGGTACTCAAGATAGGTTAGCCTATCGGGGAGCGTCGCACATCTCATAGATGCCCATAACGATCCATCGGTCGTCTCCGATGAATCTGTTCCTCCAGGAACATCGGCCTCTCAGGTAACCGTGGGTCCTATCGCAGGTCATAGTGGGGCTCCTCACTCGGCGCATGGCCATGTGGGGGGACCACTGGGGGAAGTGGCGTTGAGAACATATCGTCGATCCAATCCCCTAGCTGCGCAGTAGAATCCATGGAGGGGCACTGTAGGATCGAGACATCAATTAGAGGGGGTGAATGATTGTCGTCGCTTTTTTAGCACCTGAAAACAAATCTCAACCCAACGAAAAAATAATCTAACTTACAGAGGTAGAATTTGACTGCAAAACACTCCGCTTGACCACTCGATCTATTGCTCTATTTTTCTGGTAGCGAATCAACTACTTTGCAAGTGGTCGTATGCTTCAATCCACCCACAATCACTAGCAGTCTTCAATAAAATAGGAACCAGATTGAACAACCAGATTGATTCAAGACGACCTTTATTACTGGATTTCGGTGGTTTTACAAAGTGCCATCACAAGCACCCCAAAAAACCTTCTCGATGAAAGCCCTCCCAAAACCCAAAACCACACATTAACCCATAGCCTCTCCTTGATTTTAGAGGTTAACACTACAAACCGTGTCTACCTCAAACATAGACTTAAAACCTTATCTCTTCCAAAAATCAAGGGACCCGAAATCTTTCCAAACACGGATTTTAACCAATCTCTAATCCTTCCCATTACGGACTCCTTCCATAACGTTTCCAATCTCACCACGTGATAAAGTCTCCAGGACAACACCTCCTGTATCTTCATCACGCACCATCATCACACGTTGAAGCTTTCGAGATAACACCTCCAGTATCTTCTCCTCGCATCATCAACCTCCGTGTTGAAGCCTCCTAGACCGCACCACCCATAGCTTCTCAACGAATCACCACCTTTGATCTCCATGTACTCCAGCATGAGCAGATCACCTCGCGTGACATCCTCGATCGCCTAGACCTCAGCTTCTCCATCCTAGTCCCGATCCTCTTTGTCATTGACTATGATCGTCTCCACACCTACCTGCACATCAAAGACCAAAGAACGTTTTTCCGGTGCAAGTTCTTCACAACTTGACCAACATCAACACACATAAGTATCACACACCCTTATCTATCCAAAGACAAAAACCAAACCATTCACGAGTACCAGCCAGGTCGTCCACGATCACAAATCCACACTCTCCAACAATCACCAACTTTAGATCATCCATTACAACTGATTACAACCGTTATGCAAGATCGGTCGCTAGCTTATCGAGTACTTGAACACAAGTACTCAGGAAATACCATCGCTCAGACCACTCGAGAGTACCATCGCTACTGACCACTGAACCATCAAGTACTGACTACCGAGTACCACGACCACCTGACCGCCATGCACCAACCAATCATTCCGCTGCCGTAACACGAGTACTCGAAGATCGCAAGAATTGAAGAACTCAAATTGACCATGAAAAAGTACGTAGCTATGATCATAAAAAAGTATTGTAGCTATGACCATGAAAAAGTATTGTACTATGATCATGAAAAGGTACTGTAGTTACGACCGGTTCACTATAACTTATCATCGTCAACCAAGTAAGGTCATTCAGTCATGGTCGACTTACCGTGGTCGAATTTCCGTGATCGAAGTATGATGTGGTCGAACGTGATCGAAAAGCCATGGTCGAAGACTGCCGTGGTTGAAGAGCCATGGTCAAAATCTATTGTTTGGACCATCCATCACAAGACCAATCGGACCAGTCATCACAAGGTCGATCGGACTACCGTCTATGCGTGGTCGAAGCCAGCCGGTCAGACCGCCCAATACGAATTGTTCAGACCGTTAAACCTGAGATCCAATTTTAACAAACGCATCGACCGAAACTTTCTTAAACGCAAATTCCAATGAAACCCAAATGTTAATTATTCATCATCTCTCAAATGCACGTCCACAACATGGTCTAACAGGCACCAACTCGACGAAGCTTACAGGGTGAATTGCGTGGAATGAAGCTATTAGGATAGAAATACAAATGAGGGTCATACTTTCATTTAGTAAAATTGTTATCTGCTACTACAAATTGGATGGCCCCCATACCCATAGTTGTATGAAGGCTCGAGGTACGCTATGTAGCCGGACTGATATCATGGGGCCTTATCGCTCATTTGATATTATCCAAAAGTGTGGTACTCGGCTTGCCCCTCCCCACCGTACTTGTCAGCGGGAGAATCTAGGATAACCTCAGCCATTGTGGGTTGCGCCTCCCTGCTCTCCAGTATGGCCTCCTCCTGCCTCCATGACGAGGACGTCATCAACGTGGTGTCCGTGTGTCGCAATTGTATGGAACAACACGATTAATCAAGGATGAACAAGTTCGACGTAGCACAATTGAAACTCCATTGTCACCTATCGAGGAGGTCTGCTACGCAGACGATTGGTCGTCGACACTGCGTCGCTGGGTCGACTCGCTTAGACAGGAAGATGGAGGTGGCGAGGGTGCACCATGATACTCTGTCTGGTGCCTCAAGTCGACATTGGTGGGCCTTCCAGAGCTCATACTGCGAATGACATGCTTATATTGTCCACAATAGACTTCATGACCGCATGAAGTAATTCAACTATGTTATTCCTTCCCCGCTCGAGTTCCCAATGGCCGCGCTGCACATCACTCTGCAAATGGTCTAGCTGCATGGTTACTAAGCAAACAAAGTGTTATTAATTCAGCCTATTTTAGAGGGTGTTTTATCTGCTATGTGCTCAATGTATCGACTCGTCACAGCGTGCTGCACAGTGTGGGCAAAGCCCCAAGCCCAAGCATTCAACGTGGCTAGGATATGCATGTTGGGCCAGTGGCGCACCTGTCAATCCCACCCATGTGTGCCGTACATACCATTCCAGGTACATGCCATATGTCCTTGTATCGTAAGGCTGTGCCTCCTGGAAAATGTAATCAAGGGCATATTGCCATGCATCTACCCACGATTGCTGCGGCGACCGCCAGTCATCATTCTTGCGACCCTTCTTCGTCTGCTTGATGGTGGAACCAAATAAATAAATTACGTATTGACATAACAAACGAATAATTAAGGTCCAATATAAAGCAGTGTAATGTGCTTACAGGTGTCTAAGGCTCGAAAGTGGTCGCCTTAAAGCTAGAGGGATCTCCTAGTGCTGCCAAAACTGCCTCATCACCCATTGGGGTTGTAGGGCTCAACCATATGGGGGAACACCAGATGGCAAGTTGTCCTCCAATACGCCGCATCCAGGTGGCATAGTGAGCTCAAGCCGTTCGATGTCGTGTCCTACATGAATGCATCCGTCCAAGGAGCCTATATTATGCCGTCCTCGTGTGGAGCCTCGAATTCATTGTGGAACTGGGGGTATATCCGACATGCTCTTTCCCTAGCCCACCCCAACACTACAATAGTCCATTGGGATCCCATGGTCGGGCCTTCCATGGGATCCTCGTTGTCTACCCCACCATAGAAATGCTCCGTGTGCGGGTAAGGGTGGACTGGGGAGTGGAAGTCACTACCACATAAAAGTTCATCACAGACGGTTCGGTACCATCATCACAGATAGTTCCTTGATCCGTCTGACTTCATGGGTCATGATAATAGGGGTTATCACAAACGGTTTTTGAACCATCTATGAAAATCGTATCACAGACAGTTCAGAACTAGAACCGTTTGTGATAGTCCATTATCACAAACGGTTTGGAACTAAAACCGTATGTGATCGTCCATTATCACAAACAGTTCGAAACTAGAATCATCTGTAATAATCAATTATCATAGACGGTTCTTGATAAAAACCGTCTGTGATAGCTATACCAGAGCTAAAAAAGTGGGTAATCTTACAATGGCTTGGCCAAATTCAGGCCGAGCCAAATTTTTAGGCATCCAAGTCACATTAAAAATCCAAACTTAGCCAATTTTTTGCACATCATAGTTATAGCAAAATCGGATTGAAGAAGAGGTGGGGAAAGGAGAGGAGTAGAGTAGGAGAAGTGAGAAGAGAGATGAGGAGAAGAAGAGCCAGCCAAGCCTTCTATTTTTAAGGAAAAATTTAGTGAGGAGAAGTGGAGAAGGAGAAGTGAGAAGAGAGAAGAGGAGATGAGGAGTGGAGAAGAAGAACAGTCGAGCCTTCTATTCTAAAGAGTAAATTCAGTGAGATGAATGGGAAATTCAAATTTGGTGAGAGCGAGTAAGTTCAATTATTATTACAAACGGTTTTAGGTAAAGAACTGTCTGTGATAAAAAGGTCATCACAAATGATTTTTGTTCCAAACTGTCTGTGATGTATCACAAACGGTTCATAACAAAAACCATTTATGATAAGTACATATATCACAGACGATTTTTATTTTGAACCATCTGTGATGTATCACAGATGGTTTAGAATAAAAATCGTCTATGGTAAGTAGGTTATCACAGACGGTTTTTTCCATCTTGGTGAACTTAGACAGTCCATCTTATAAAATTGTCTGTGGTAATTTTATCACTGACTGTTTATGTTAAATCATCTATGATGAGACGTCGAGGATGACCCTTTTTTTGTAGTAGTAAGTACGGCCGCCCGACTAGGAACTGCTATCATGACCACAGCTGAAACAGCATGTGGCAACTCAAGAGCACGAGATCAATTCCCATGTGAAGCTGTGAAGCGACGCATAGGCCACGGTACGTGGCACACAATATAGCCGAACCTCAACTGTATTATGGCACATTCTCATCATCGGAGTCCATGATGGACTTTGCAAGGTGAATGTAACTAAGGTACACCATGTCCCCCTGTATACTAGGAAACATGATCCATCCGAACAGAAACAACAAATATGCAATTAGGTGGCATCGAACCACCTCCTCCATTGCGTCATCTGGGCAATGCATGAACCATTGCAGCCAGGCGTGCAGAACACTCTTACACCTCTCGGAGATAGGCTGCCCGAAGCGATGAGCGAGACGCACCTTCCAGTCCAGCGATCTCAGAGGGGGCACAATTGCAAGGTCTCACAACGACAGGCCGATGATGAAGCTGACGTCCTACAATATCATGGTCATCTTCCCCCATGAAAAGTGAAACTTGTGAGTCTCCGGCCACCAACGATCAACTAGGGTAGAAAGAAGGGAGGCATCAATCAGGAGGTTCTGCGTCGAGTTCAATATGCGAGCGGACGCAATCAACCCAGACTGATGAAGCCTCCTGACATACCAATTATCCAACTATCAGGTCTCCCTCGGTCCCCGTGTCACCAAGGTTGGGGGCCCCATCGCCACCAATCCAAGCGTGACAGCGATGCTAGACATCGCATGTCTCCTCAAGTAGGGGTGGTAGATTACGTGCCATTGCTGCAAATAGAGAACATCTAACAATTACGTGCGTAAACTTACGAACAATTGTAGTCGTGAAATAACGTATGTGCATTTTTAACAAATATGTGGAGTAAGAGTGTGTCGTAAAATATGCATTACATGCCAGTAAATTATATACCATAGGGATGAAAGTAACCTGCATGCATTATTGAAATATAAAAAGATGGCAGTATGGACTGAACAATCATGCACGCTAAATAACATACGTGCATTTTTAAGAAATGTCTACAATGTCGTAAGCAATATTGCATAACTATCAAATACCCACAGGGAAAATAAACTTTCACACAAAAGTGCCATATTACATGAAGGCAGTACGCACCGAACAATTACACGTGCAAAATAATGTACGATCATTTCTAGTAAATATATGGAGGTAGATCATGCCGTGAAATATGCACGAACAAGATATATTGCAGTATTGCGAAATAATTTTCATGAAGATGACAACAACATTTAAGCATTACTAAAATAAAAAAATGATGATAACATGAATAGAATAATTGTGCGCGTAAAAAAATGTAGATGCATTTTTAACGAACACAATATCGAGGGGGTCATTTCTACAACAACATGCTACCATACGTGTATTTCTAAGAAATATGTGCAGTTATAGCGGGACGTAAAACATGCACAAAAATATTATATTACAACAGTACAAAGAAAGTACACATGCATGCACGCAAAATAATGTATGAACCAAACTATTATATGCATGAAATAATGTATGTGCATTGTTAAGTACTTAAGGATAAAAATTGGATTAACAAAACTACTAAATACCATGGGTGAACGATCGATTGGAATGAGCTTCTGAATGAGCAAACACTTCTGCATGAGAGTCATCGGCCACACGCTTTGGCTTAAATAGCTGAGAAATGCAGACAGTGGCGGGACTCAATGAGACACGACGCGATGACGATGCGATGTAAAGGAGAAAAAAATGAAAAAGAGAGAAAAAATGAAAAAGAGAAAACTACACAAGACCGAGCGGCACACGCGCTTCTGAATGAGCAAACACTTCTGCATGAGAGTCACTGGCCGCGCGCTTTGGCTTAAATAGCTAAGAAATGCAGACAGCGACGAGACTCGACGAGACGCGACACGAAGACGATGCGACGTAAAGGAGACAAAATGAAAAAGAGAGAAAAAGTGGAAAAGAGAAAACGACACAAGACCGAGCGGCGAGCGTGTGTGAGGGGTCTCTTGCCGCGCCCGGCGCTAGGGGCAGGTGCCTTATGGGAGGGCTAGATCTACAAATTACGCCGGAGGGGGCTAGTTCTCCAAAACAAAATTTTCAGAGGCCACAAATGCCAAAATCTCCTAACCCTATCCCGTCTCCCTCCCCCTCCCACTTTACGCATAAGAGCATGTCCACTACAAAATGCTTCTACATAACTGCTAAAAAAGAGAGAATATATCTATATCATTAAATACATATGTAAAAATCATTTTCTTAGATGCAAACATCTCTTTGCATGTACTTAGATTGTTTTATTATCTATTAACAATATATAGTTATATGTGTAAGCACCTGCTAAGCACCGTTGCTTAGTTAAACATCAGTACTATAAAATAAGCACCTTAGTTGTCCTACGTGACAAGAAAAACTAGTTTTTCTTTTCTAAACACCTCCTTAAGCATCTGTATTGTACATGTTCTCACATGTTACATGTGGCTTTCTCGCAATCAATTAGCGTTGTTTTAACTGCACACAGATGAAAATTTTGGTTTAGTCAGTCTATAGATTTATTTTTTTTAAAAAAGAAAAATGCTCCAGTCTGAAGCATTCCAGCTGTTGGATGAGATGTGAGGGCTACCTCTCCTTCCATTTCAGTTGGCCGTGCAAACGTGCATATATATAATAAAAACAGTTTAGTTGAAATGTATTATTTGATCCTTTAATTAGTGGCAGGGCACTGGCCTACCAAACCACCTTTGCCAATTCCTCCTTATATTCTTTTGGTTGTTAGCAAAGTGCCAAGTAAGTTTTTGCTGCCCTGGATTTTAAAAAATATTCAGAATCTGCTCCTCTTGACCTATGGATTTCGCTGTCGGCACCAATGAAATTTCGCCAATGGAAATGGCCATCAGATATTCTTTCTTCCTAAGCTTGTTTTGATTTCATTTTTCCTTAGTAATCTTTTGAGGTGACATGTCATTATTGTTACATCGTAAAGAGAGGAAAAGGAAGCCAGGGCAAGGGAAGGGAAAGTAGCTAGTCAGGAGGAGGCTGGCAGATACGAACTGCTGCAAGACGATGAGCTCATGACATCGAACATCTTTCTTGCAGCATCTCAATCCCACACAGTGGTAAGCTAAGCTAGCTTAATCGTGATATGCTTACCTACCCGTTTAATTCTCCATCAATTCGATCCCCCAAGATCTCACATGTATGTATCTGCCTGCAAACAAGAAGCCTAATCAATATCAAGGTCCCCTTCTATGGATGGAGATCGGAGGAGGCAAGCTTCGATCACGCGGCCGCCGCGCGCGCAGGACAGCCCGGCGTGGCGCCTGATCGCCTGGCTGCAACTTCTTTTCAGTGAGTGGTCTCGTTCTTAGTGTCGATCGATCTGTCCTGGTAAAAAGACGAGCTTGCTCGCTCATGACTCATGATCCATCGATGCTTTGGTCGTCTTGATCGTCTCTGCAGAGGCGTTTGCTCAAAGGTGCAGCAAGGTGGTGAGGTGGGACGCCGCAGGGCGCCCGTGTTCCTGCTCTTCTTGGCGTTCCTGGTTCAGAAGAACCTGCGCCACTCCTACCTGTCATGGGGGAAGTCACGGATGCGGCTGCGTGCCGCCGCCGTCACCGTGCAGGCGTCCTTCAGGGCAATGGCGGCTCGCCGTGAGCTCTCGTTCCGGAGGCGGACCAGAGCAGCCGTATGCATCCAGGTAACATACAGTCAACTGTTATGGTACGCTTCATTTCTTGTGTGGTAGTGCTACTAGTAGTAGTATGTGGCTATTGCAGACTCGCAGTTCTCTTAAGGTGAATTTTTTGTGGTATCGCAAAAGGCGCAATGGCGCGCGCACAGGGCGCTGTGGAGTTACCTGACGGTGAAGAGAGCCACCCTGATCTGCCAGTGTGCTTGGAGGCAAAGCATTGCGAGGAGGGAGCTCAGGAAACTCAGACTGGTCTGGTCCTCATCTTCTACTGCTCATAACGGCCAATTTTTGTTCTGTTGTTGTACTTGTAATGTCGTTTGAGTGGTTACCGTTCTTGCTTTGTTAAAATGTGCAGGCCAATCTTGAAAGGGAGAGGCTGGATGAGATCTGCAGGCTCCATGAGATGGTGGATGTCCTGCAGCAGGCGGTCGAGGATGCGGAGGTGAGGGTGATTGCTGAGAGGGATGTGGCGATGAAGGCGGTAGCGGAAGCACCTTCGGTGATAAAGGAGACTGTGGTGTTGGTGGAGGACACTGAGAAGGTTAACTCGTTCAAGGCCGAAGTTGGGCGCCTGAAGGTCTGCATCCAGAGATTGTACAATGTGCAATGGTTCATGTGAAATTGTGATTTGTGGACAGTTCAGATGAATAGAGACCAACTGGTTGTTGATTTTTGTGTTGCAGGATTTGCTGGAAGCAGAAATGAAGGCAACATTTGACGCGAAGAAAGCGCTATCTGAAGCTGAATTGAGAAATGAAAAACTGGCTAGGTTGCTTGGAGTTGAGGAGGTTAAGAACAAAAAGCTACAAGATTTCCTGAAAAGGTTGCTTTGCAAATTTACAACCAGATAGTATTTACTCTGTTGCGCAACCTGTGACTTCATGATAGAAATTCTAGTATTTTTCACGGTTGTTAAATAGGATGGAGGAGAAAGTTTCCAATCTTGATGCAGAAAACAAAATGCTTCGACAGGCTGTCACGTCAATCCCTGCTACCAAGTCACCATCTAGTGAAATCCGTAAAGCTCCTAATCTTCAGGTACCTGGAATCACAAAATTTTCTATATAGAATTGTGATGATCAATGTACTAAATCATGTTTGTGACAGGTAACTCCAGAGAATGAGAACACGACAAATGGTGCAGCGATGCCCATGATAATGGATAGGGAAGATGATATCCATGTATGTATATGCCTACAATCGGTTTGATCAATGTTTTTGTGGGATGAAATGCTAATTTCACTCAATGGAGTTTCTAACTAGGATAATAATGCTGAACTGTCTAGCTCAAATGATCCTGAAGCTGAGAAGCAGCAGCAGGTAGGACACTGGTTCTGAACTTTTAGTTCAGGTTCGAACGGTATCACAATTCATGTGATGTTTCTTACGATTTTTCTGAAATGTTTCGGAAAAATCTAGGAGCTGCTGATCAAGTGTATATCTGAAGATCTGGGATTCTCGATCAGAAGACCTATTGCTGCATACCTCATCTACCGATGTCTAGTCCACTGGAGATCATTTGAAGAGGATAGGACCACAGTTTTTGACCGCATTATTCAGAAGATAAGTGCTGCCATTGAGGTATGTGACTGATATGCATATTTTCCCACTTTATGGTTCATAAGAAATGTATACAATATTTGATGTTCTTTGTTGCAAGGCGCGAGAGAACAATGACACGCTAGCATATTGGCTATCCAATTCATGCACACTGCTGCTGCTTCTCCAAAGGACACTGAAAATCAATGGGGCAGCTGCTTTGGCTCGTAGGCGAAGAACATCGTCCCTGAAGACGCAACGGGTAATGTGCAGAAATTCTCGCTGTGTGCGTAACAACTTAACTGATGTTATCACTGAACCTGGCATTCTAAACTAAATACTAAGTTGGAATATTCCAGGAAAACCAAGCTCCTAGTCGTCCTGAACGTCCAGCTCCTGATGGACAGTTGATCGGTGGACTAGCTGACTTTTGCCAGGTTGAAGCTAAGTATCCAGCTCTTGCTTTCAAGCAACAGCTCACAGCATTGTTGGAGAAGGTCTATGGAATAATCAGACACAACTTGAAGAAGGAACTATCCCCACTGCTTGGCCTGTGTATTCAGGTAGCATTGGTCACCTTGTAGTTGTCACAAATACTCTCTGAAAGCTAAGACTTACGGATAAAATCTTCTCTAGGCACCAAGAACATTCGTTGTCAGCCCCAGAGGTTCTTGTTCCCAAGGAACAAACTTGGCAGAACAAGCTTCTACGGCGCATTGGCAGAGCATTATCAAAATCCTTACGAATTCTCTCGATGTTATGAAATCCAATTATGTATGTGCCAAAACTATAGTAATAGACTAGTAGACACCGTCGTTCTTTAAAAACACAATTCATTTAACCCTCTTTGCATTGCAGGTGCCTCCGTTCCTAATCTGCAAGCTGTTCACTCAAGTATTTTCATTTATCAATGTGCAACTATTTAACAGGTACATGCATATGTACAGTTCAGTCGTATTTGTCAAAACTAGAACCATGAACACACATAACAGTATTGTTGGCGCAATTGTAGTCTCCTGCTACGGCGTGAATGCTGTTCATTCAGTAATGGAGAATACGTTAAAGCGGGGCTGGATGAGCTAGAGCATTGGTGTTTTGGCTAACTGAAGAGGTGGTAATATTTTCCCATTGTTTCAACAAGCATTTCAGGTAGCAGCTGCTAACCTTCATCTGAAAACAGTACGCAGGTTCTTCCTGGGATGAACTGAGGCATATTAGGCAGGCGGTCGCACTTCTGATACTTGAAGAGAAGCACAAGTCTCTCAAAGAGATCACTGACGACTTCTGCCCAGTAAGTCTGTGAATCTGTATCCTCCTACCTGCTTTCTTAGTCATCTTAAGTCAATGACAAAATTGTATGTGTTCTATCTCTTGCCAATAGGCACTCAGCATGCCGCAACTATACCGAATCAGTACAATGTATTGCGACGACAAGTATGGAACTCTGGGAATTCCATCAGAAGTAAGCGACTCAACATAATCTCGACAAGAACTTGCAGGCTCCATTTGTTCACTTCTTGGACTAAACGATCTGAACTGCAGGTCATTTCGAGCATGCGAACCAATATGATCGAGGGCTCAAGCAGTCCATCGGTGCAAGATGACATCAATTCTTTCCTGCTAGACGATGACTTCAGGTACCCTTGACTCCCATCTCGGTTACTCGATGATCCGCGCGGCATCTCATGTTGCAGAACACCGTTTAGTCCAGAGTGCATCTCTTGTTGCATAAATTATTGCCTCCTAACCCAGAGTGCATCTCTTGTTGCAGCATACCATTCTCCGTCGACGACATCGCGAAGCTGACGGTGCACGTCGACGTAGCAGATATGGATCTGCCCCAGCTGATCCAGGAGAAAAATGGCTCCGCATTTGAACCCTGAATGGACCGGAAACAGAAGCGATCAACACCCCTTTTTTCGTGTTTTGGTGACGTACATAGCGCATGACACATACCACAGTTTTGAGTTTTGAGTACATATATACATGTTTGATTGGTATTTTTTTTTCTTGCTGGTTGGGTTCGTCTTCCTCCTCTCTCTCTTTCACCAGAGTGCTTGATTGGGTTTGCGTGTGCCTGCTTGTACAGAACCGAGAGCTTGTATGTTAGCCAGGAAAGAACGAACGAACGAAAGAAAGAAAGAAAGAACATTTGAGTTTGATGTTTCAGGAGAGTGATGCTTGCAAGTCAAGCAACCATGCTGTACATTTGCCATGTGAGCTCTGATAGAGTTGTTGAAATGGTATACTTTTCTATCATGTTCGTTTTCTAATTGTGACACCTAACCGTTGAGCATCTGTCATGCCTATCCTCCCTGCCTTGTTTCTACCCTGCTAATGTGATTTGGAAGTGGCCAGCGCATTTAAGTGATCATGACAAGGAGGCCAACAAGTGCTACTCATTTTGAGTTGCAGCAAGACAGCCGATACTCATATATCATACTTCTCATAATAGTGCTTGCACCTAAGTGTCATTGGGCGGGTTTTTTCGGCTTAAAGTTGGTTTATATTTGTACTATCTACAGTAACTAACTTTTAACGATGTGTTTTTTTAAGATGGTGTCAATAGAAAAATTGTAGCAAAAAATATGCTGAGTTCAATTGTACCGGCCAAAATCATATGCGATTATTTCCTTATGTGTCTTTGCCTCATGACGACCCGAATTCAAATATTTAAACCATAAACTATAAACCATCAGCCCAAAAGAACTCACCCATTGTAACCGACATTCCCCCGCCCTAGGCCTCCTGAGCTACCCCAAGCGACTTAGGGGGGCGATCCAGCTACCCAAAAAGAACCCCCTCGCCACCGTGTTTTCTTCCTCGTTGCCGCTGCTGGTGAGCGGTGGCGGTGGGGGGCCTCCCGCAACTGTTTGAGCTGACGGTGTAGGCCAAATTTGCTCGTCTCCTTCGCGAATCTAGCCGGGTCGGAGCGGCGCTTTGAAGCCGACGGTCGGAGGGGACGGAGGCGGCCGGCGGGGCCTCTCGTAGCCGCTCGAGCGGGCGACGTAGGCCAGATCTATCCGTTCCTCGGCGGATCTGATTGGGTTCGGAGGTCCAACGGTCAAAGCTGACGTAGGGGAGCTGGAGGCGGTCGGATCTAGCCGTCTTCGGGCCATAGCTTGGCCAGGGCTTATTCTTCTTCTCCTCTTGCTCCCATCTGCACGTCGTCGCCTCTCACACTACCGCCGCCACCGCCATGTCCAACGACCACGGCGAGCATACGGAAGATGGCGAGCGTCGGAGTTCACCGGGAGTAGCCGCTTGAGTTCGATGGAGGCATCGGGGGTCGCAACTGTAGGCGATAGTATGTCAGGGTGAAAACCTCAGTTCCGATTTTTGTCGGATCGGGCGACGGCAACGCTTTCCATGTCGTTCCCTCCTTGGAGGTATTGCCTTGGGTCACCTGATCTTACCCCTCTACGTCTTTCCGTGTAAGCGTTAGTCGGCGTTAGTCCTTTGGTGAATCGGTGGTGGTAGTTAACTTGTCGTCGAGGTGCGTTAGCCGTGGTCATTTATCTTATCGGGCTTTCGGAGTCATGTTCTTTGTATCCGGTCCGTCCTTAGGCCTTTAATTCGGCTTTTAGATCATCATTGTACTGCTCTTCTTCTTAATGAATGAAACTAATTTCTTTGTGTTTTCGAGGAAAAAAAGACTAGCGACAGATGTAACACTAATGTAGATCAAGAACAGTGACTAATTGCTGAAATAATCATATATTTATCAAGAACCGTTGTCTAGGAGATGTGAACGAAAAATATATCTGCGTCTAGCTCTCGTAGTACAGCTAGCTTTTGCTACTTAATATGACTTTTCAGCTTCTAAAAGCTGGTTTTCGATTTTTTCTACAGTAACTAGCTTTTAAATGAAGTATCTTTTAAGATCAGATCTATTAGTTAATTATGGTACATACTGTACCGACTTCATTTATATCTTTAAAAATCGTACGTGAGTTTCTGTTAATCTGTAATCTCTCATACGAATAGCCTAGAAGTCATAAGTTACAGTTAAAAACTATAAACTCCAGTAAAAAAAGAACAGGCGTGAGGAATGAGGATGTTGTTCACGCTGCTACCCAAAGTTAGAAACAGAGGATTTGTTTTTTTAAACAGAAACAGAGGAATTTTGACTGGTCCTGCTGCAGTGGTACTATAATCTGCAATTCAGCACTGCACGATGTGTACCAGTGTATGCTGCACTGTTGGATAAAAAAAAACCCCGACGGTTCGGGTGAACTAAGCTGATGCTCAGTTAGATCGAATTTTTACAGTGTATGGCTGAATTTTTACTGTATTTAGTTAAAATTATACAGTAATTAATGATAATTTATTTAGTATAATTAGATTTAAAAAAATTAAAAATAAAAAACAGATTAACTCAGCACGTATAATACAACGAATACAGGAAGAAAAAAGAACCGACAAAAAAACTAAAAAATTAAAAAGAAAAAAAGAAAAAAATTTAGAAATAATAAAAAATAAGCTAAAAGTCAGAAGATCAAAACCCAAATGAGCGGGTCTTAATACAGAACTACTGCTCCTAGCGATAGTACTTATTTATTTTTTGGCGAGAGCGCTAGTAGATTGATTTAAAGAAGGAACGCAACGAATGGGTTGCTTGCTGCCCGTGCCGTGAAACGAGGATGCATTGTCGTGTAATGCATGCGATCGATCGAGCATGGCACCGAACCAGGGTAGTCATCCTGTCATATGCCCATATATGGTTGTATTATTTTGTACTACGGGTTATATTTTTTTGCTACGATTGTTAGCTTTTATTTATGATTTTTTAGATGATTATACAGTTTTAGAGTAAAAAAAACTGGTTAAAATTTTTGCTTCAACGAGTTGTGCCGTTTGTTTTAAATTTTGGAAAAACAAAAAACCAAAACGTAAAAGCGCAAAAAGAACGCCGGCACCCAACTCATGCACGCAGTTGGCGTGGCAAACGGCTGCTCACCACAGCCTCCAAATCAACTGATTTATCCATTAATTTATACACCAGCTAAGCAGGTCATCTTACCTCTACAACTCTTGTTTTGCAGGGGACGTATGGCTAACTTCTGTAAGACTTATGATTTATCTTTCTTTATTAACTAATTTTTAAATACAATATTTTTTAGACAGAGTTTATAAGTCGATTGCATTTGACACTATCATGACTTTATATATATTGATCAAAATCACATGTGAGTGTCTCTCTGTACTCTCTTGTGAACAGACATAATTCAAAATTTTAAGTCCAAAACTATAAACCGTAGTCTAAAATAACCCACCCTATGTGTTTCTTTCTTGTCAATCGTTGAGGATGTATACAGCATATGATCAATCTTTGCATGATACTGCGAGTACTACTATACGAATTAGGGAGTTGAAGCAACCGGCCGGTCACCATCTTTCTCTATCTTGCCTGGTTTTCATGCTCGTGGCTGCTTGTTGCTAACGAGTCCTGACCTACGCTTCTTGAGAGGCAAGCTTATTGGGATGAGACTAGCTTGAACCCTTGAACCAGTTTGTTCCTGCTCACTTCAAAATGCATCCCTACAAAGTCGCTAGATGTACAGCTTTCAGGCCAGACAGAGTGGTGCTTGGTTCCTAAATTTTTATGGTTCATGATTGAATTTTTACTATAGCTAGCTAAAATTACACTGTAGCTGATGGTGACTTATTTGGTATAATTAAATTTTAAAAATTTTAAAATAAAAAAAGTTAGCCCAGCACGTGTAATACAAACGAATACAGAAAAAAGAACCGGCAAAAAAGCTAAAAAATCCAAAACATTAGAAAAAACTAAATTTAGAAATAATGAAAAAAAACAGAAACCCAAACATAAACGAGTGGGATGGTGCCATCGTGAGATATAGACCTAAAACAATGGCACAAGACTGCCGCGTCGTCCTCTCCCTTGCCCGGGTTCGAATTCTCAGATTTACGTGAGTGCTTATTCCCTTTTTAGTGAACGTCAGAGCTCCTAGCCTTTTTTTTTAAAAAAAGAGAAGAAATGGAACAAAGATTTGTGCAAAAACTTGTCGGAGAAAATTAAAAAACATAGACAACCATGCATGACCATGACAACTCACTACAAAGACGAAACAACTATCGGCGGTTTAAATTTTAAATGCATGGTCCAAATGAAAAGAGCGAGACGCTTTCAGTTAGAAATATAAAACTACAAGTCGATGATTGACACATAAATTGTTTTCTCGTGTTTGAAATATATAGCTGAACAAACTAGAAATTCGAATCCAGAAAGAATAGTAAGTGTGTTGCCCCAACCGCAAGATTGGGACACGAAAGTGGCTTGCACTCAACTATCTCGAGCTAGGCCCCATCTAGAGTACGATTCAAACGCAAAAAAAAAAGAAAAAGAAAAAAGGAATAGAAAGAAAGAAAGAAAGAAAGAAAGAAAGAAAGAAAGAGAAAGATAAGAGAAAGGTGGATGGAATGTTGTCGTCATCTAGGAATCCATTACTAGTTTACTACTACTTATCACAATTTTATTTCTTAATGCTATCATATTATACTTCAAACCACATCCACCAGCACATTGGCAGTAGACTATTAGTATTGTTTTCCAACGAGGGGCGCATTGGAAATAGGTTAATGCACATGATGGCTTGGTCTCGAGTACACTTCTGATGATGAGATGTATTTTTGTGAATTTGGTAATGCACACTGCGCCATTTCGTTGTCTTGATGGATGGTGCCCAACCACGAGGCCCAATTAAGATAAGCACAACTGGCCACATTTAGAGCAAAATTATATCCCAAAACCACCCGAATCATTAGGCTTGACAGCTTTAGCTAGCTCTCATGCCATGCACGACAAGGTACGTAGCCACCTAGCAACGAGAGCCAATTATCCACAACACCGTACATAGATGTACTGTACATGTACATGTACAAAGAGACGGTTTTAAAAAGTTTTTTTTTGTAAAGCTTCACTACTTTCTCATGATATGATATATTACTACTCCAAAGTCGAGACACATGAAATTCACATCACTCACCTAATGCAATATCTCAAGAGAGCTTTTTTGGCCATTTTAAAACAAGCACATAAAGCTCCCTGCATCACTCTCTTCTCACACATGTGACATAATGACCCTCAAGCACTGCATTGGTCCTCTCCATTTGCAATCGATAACCCAATCTCGCTGTTTTCTCCTAAATACCCAAAAATAGAGAAAAATATCCCATGGAAAATATGGCAAAGAACCCAAGAAACCAAAATTTAAAAATATTTTTTGTTTTTAAAATTTTCTTTTGTTTTTTGTGTTTTCTTTCTTTCTTTTCTCTGGCGTCACAATCACACCTCGGAAGTTAGAAGCCGACGGCGACAGCTGCCGCGGTGGCGGTTGCCGGCGTCTCCGGCAACGAAATGTTGTCGTCGTCGTCATCGAAGAGAGAACCGATGACCATGAACTCCCCCTCGTCCTCGGCCACGGTCACGTCTTCTTGGATCAGCATCTGCCATTTCTCTCTGTACGAGTTGATCTTCTCCAGCTTCAGCCCCGCGCGGAAGCGTTCGATGAACTTGTCCGCCTTCGCGTTCACGTCGGGGCTCGCACAGTACGCTGGCGCGGGCGACGCCGTGACAGAAGGAACCCTCCTCCCCTCCGACATCGACGGCGGCAGAGGAGGCGGTGGCGGGAGCGGCGGCGATGGCGGCGGGAGCGGGTAGGTGTAGTAGACGACAGCGCGCCTGGGGTACAGTGGCGGCTGCTGCTGCGGGTGCGCCTGCGCGCGCGGCGGCCGTGTCCTCACCGGAGGTGGCGGTGGTGGCGGAGGAGCCGGGCGGGACGGAGGCGGTGGTGGTTTCCTCGATCGGCGCGTGAATGGAGGGGAGGCGGTTGCGGCGGCGCGACGGAGTGGATGCGGCGGCTCTTGCTGCTGCCTTTCTTGAAGAGGTTGGAGAAGATGGAGGACGGCGGGGCGGGGAGGGGTGGGGGCAGCGGCGGGGTTGGTGGGGGCGGTGGCGTCGGGGCTTGCCGACGCGTCGGACGATGGCGACGAATAGTGGTCGTCCGAGGGTGGTGGTGGTACTTCTTACTCTTGATGCTAATGCTTTTGCGCTTCTTCTGATAGAACAGAGCAATGGCGGAGGCCAGGTCCTGGCGCCGCCCACGCTCCCGCTCCTCTTCTTCTTGCTCCGCGACACTGTCCCCGGCGGCGGCGGAGGAGGCGGTGGCGGTGGCGTCCCCGGGGAACATGGCCGGCGATGACGGGCGTGGGTTCCTGATCTCTTCCACTGCTATCTCTGTCTCCAGTTCTTCCGCCCTCGGCAGCTTCTCAAAGCTGCGCCGGCGCCGCCGAGGCGGCGGCGGCGGCGGCGGAGGCGGTGGTGGTGCCGAGGGCGCCACCTCCACAGACGTCTCCTGCTCCGGCGTCGCGTCCACCGCCTCCGAGCTCCACCTCCTGCTCCTCGCCGGCGTCGCCGTCGTCTCCGTCGGGTGCGTCCTCTCCTCGTCCACCTCGGCCATCTTGGGGAGCCTCTCGACGCTCCGCCTCCGCCTCCGCGCCTCCTGAGGAGGCAATCTCCTGCGCACCTCGTACGTGTCCACCGGAATCGTCTTCACCTCCGGCGTCCTCCTGTGAGGCGGGTCCACGTCCCAGCTCCGCTCTTGCCGCTCCGGCCGCCGGGTCCGGTACAGCTCGGCGTCGTCGTAGAACCGCCAGGCCGCCTCCGGCGACGCGAGGCCCCACACGCCGTCGCTGTCGACCCGCAGCTCCGGGTACGAGCTGCTGCTCTTCATCCGCCGGATCCCCGTGTGCGCGTGGTGGTTGGAGTAGCTCGCCGACGAGTTGAAGCTCGCCCACACTTCCGCACTCGAAGGCTCCGTCACGGCCTCAGTGGCCGGCACCGGCGTCGGCGGAGCCTGCCGGGGTTCTTGGCAGCCGCCGCCGGAGCGCCGGTAGACTCCCATCGCCATCACCCCCACCACCGCCGCGGTCAAGAAGCCCGCAGAGGATGGCGAAGAGAACTAGACAAAGGTTGACGACGTCCCAGCCGCTCTTGAAATTAAACCCACCACGGTGGTACCCGCCGCCGCCTCCTCCGGTTCCACCTCGCCGCGCCGCAGACGGAAGGAACAGCAGCACGAGCAGGGAGAAGAGGAGCACGAGGACCCACAACTTGGCGCCGCCGGCGCCGGCATTGTCGTCGGCGTCGGCGTCGGCGCTGGAGTAGTATGAGGAGGTCGTGGCGCTACTACTAGGAGCCGCACCAGCGGAAGAACCGTTCCTAACCTGGGCGCCGTCCATTAGAGCCCGTCCTGCTCCCACCAAGAAGAGTTCCTCTGCTTCTTGATTCCTTGCGTTCTTGGCAGCGCAGAGATGCAAAACCAAAAGTGCAAAGCAGCTAATGGTGTTTCAAGCTTTTTGGATCTCTCTCTCTCTGCTCTTTCTCTCTCTAGGTCATCTCTCTCTTACGTTCTTGGCTTTTGGATCGAACTCTCACTCTCTCCTAGTCTCCTCTGCTTTCTTCTTCTCTCTGATATATAAGTATGTGAGGTTTGCTTTGGTTGATGGCTGCTTGCTTAAGTTTGTTTGCTTGATTATAATATGTGACACGAAATAATTTGTTGGAAAGCTGGGGAGGCGCGTATGTTTGTTAAGGGGGCTCGGGGGAATGAATGAATTATTAGCCAGCGTAATGCGCTGGACTAGGTGAGCGTAATTGCTTTATTAATCTGCTAGTTACGCGCTTTTGTGTACCGAAGAAGCTTCGGTGCCAAGTACCAGTAGAGCAGTAGCTGACAGTCACGAAATATTCATGTGTCCACATTTTTTTTACAGAAATAACCTCCAATCGTCTGACTGTTGGACGACTGAAGCCTCTCACCCAATGATCAAACGACACGCAAGCAATCCACCGGTCGTTGGACGAATTATTGCAGTCGCCCAACGTTGAGCGACTACGCTTCCAATCGCCCAATGGTTCGGCAACTGAAAGCGGAGATAAAAGGGGGTGCGACCGAGCGGTCTCGGCTGCTCGACCGCATCGTCAATAGTCATAGAAAGAACAGAAGAGAGGGAGAAGAAAAGGAGACAGCGGAGGAGAGGAAGGGGAGAAGAGAAAAGGAGAGGGAGGAGAGGAGTGGGAGGAGATAAAAGGAGAGGGAGAGGAAGGAGGGGAGGAGAGGAAGGAGCAATTCTAATTAATTTTTTCTTGTATTTGAAATATTGTATATGCGCTTGACATATTATTTATTGTTAGTGTACGGGGCTCGGCAGAGCGAGAGGGAGGCGGCGGGCGCGAGCTCGACCGCGGAAGGGAGGAGAAGAGAGGCGGCATGGGGAAAGAAAGAAGAGAAAGAAGGAGAGAAAAGGGAAAGAGAGGAGGCGGCGCCGGGAGAAGAAGGAGAGGGGGCGGGAGGGCCCGCCACGAGGAGAGGGGGAAATCGGGAGAAAAGAAAGGAAGGAAGGAGAGAGAAAGAGGTGGGGCCCACATGGAAGAGAGTGGGAAAGGGAGAAAAAGAGAAAGGAAGGAAGAGCTAGGCATAATTTAAAATTTGGGTTTTGAATTTAAATTTTTAATTTACTGTTTAATTTATATACTTACATATATAATTGTATGAGTAGTTTCTTTGCATAAATTTCTCTATTTTATTATTTCTCTATATCCTATTTCATTCTTTACATGCATAAGTATATATATATATGTATTTATCCATTTAATTATTTGTTGATTATGTGCATATATATATATATATCTTTCCTGCATGTATATTCTGGTGTATTCATTTTATGTGTTGCTCTAAGACCTTTGTATTCATATATGTGTATGTATATATATATCATACATGTTTTATTTATTTTATTTTTATTGCCTTCTTACAATTGGAAACTCAAACAAAATTCAGGGAAACACCATTAAAATCCAATTTCCAATAAAATATATTGCAAATAATTCAAGAGCTTCGTATTTTCAATTTAAAATTTTTCAGGATGTTACATAAAACATGCACAAAAATATTATATTACAACAGTACAAAGAAAGTACATATGCATGCACGCAAAATAATGTACGAAACAAACTATTATACGCATGAAATAATGTATGTGCATTGTTAAGTACTTAAGGATAAAAATTGGATTAACAAAACTACTAAATACCACGGGTGAACGATCGATTGGAATGAGCTTCTGAATGAGCAAACGCTTCTGAATGAGAGTCATCGGCCGCGCAATTTGGCTTAAATAGATGAGAAATGCAGACAGCGGTGGGACTCAACGAAACACGACGTGATGTAAAGGAGAAAAAAATGAAAAAGAGAGAAAAAAAATGAAAAAGAGAACTACACAAGATCGAGCGGCACACGCGCTTCTGAATGAGCAAACACTTCTGCATGAGAGTCATTGGCTGCACGCTTTGGCTTAAATAGCTAAGAAATGCAGACATCGACAAGACTCGACGAGACGCGACACGAAGACGATGCGACGTAAAGGAGACAAAATGAAAAAGAGAGAAAAAATGGAAAAGAGAAAACGTCACAAGACCGAGCGACGAGCGTGTGTGAGGGGCCTCTTGCCGCGCCTGGCGCTAGGGGCAGGTGCCTTATGGGAGGGCTAGATCAGCAAATTACGCCGGAGGGGGCTAGTTCTCCAAAGCAAAATTTTCAGGGGCCACAAATGCCAAAATCTCCTAACCCTATCCCGTCTCCCTCCCCCTCCCACTTTACGCATAAGAGCATGTCCACTGCAAGATGCTTCTACATGATTACTAAAAAAGAGAGAATATATCTATATCATTAAATACCTATGTAAAAATCATTTTCTTAGATGCAAACATCTCTTTGCATGTGCTTAGATTGTTTTATTATCTATTAACATTATATAGTTATATGTGTAAGCACCTGCTAAGCACCGTTGTTTAGTTAAGCATCAATGCTATAAAATAAACACCTTAGTTGTGCAATGTGACAAGAAAAACTAGTTTTCTTTTCTAAACACCTCCTCAAGCATCTTATTGTACATGTTCTAACATGTTACATGTGGCTTTCTCACAATCAATTAGCGTTGTTTTAACTGCACACAGATGAAAATTTTGGTTTAGTCAGTCTATAGATTTATTTTTTTTAAAAAAGAAAAATGCTCCAATCTGAAGCATTCCAGCTGTTGGATGCGATGTGAGGGCTACCTCTCCTTCCATTTCAGTTGGCCGTGCAAACGTGCATATATATAATAAAAACAGTTTAGTTGAAATGTATTATTTGATCCTTTAATTAGTAGCAGGGCACTGGCCAACCAAACCACCTTTGCCAATTCCTCCTTATATTCTTTTGGTTGTTAGTAAAGTGCCAAGTAAGTTTTTGCTGCCCTGGATTTTAAAAAATATTCAGAATCTGCTCCTCTTGACCTATGGATTTCGCTGTTGGCACCAATGAAATTTCGCCAATGGAAATGGCCATCAGATATTCTTTCTTCCTAAGCTTGTTTTGATTTCATTTTTCCTTAGTAATCTTTTGAGGTGACATGTCATTATTGTTACATCGTAAAGAGAGGAAAAGGAAGCCAGGGCAAGGGAAGGGAAAGTAGCTAGTCAGGAGGAGGCTGGCAGATACGAACTGCTGCAAGACGATGAGCTCATGACATCGAACATCTTTCTTGCAGCATCTCAATCCCACACAGTGGTAAGCTAAGCTAGCTTAATCGTGATATGCTTACCTACCCGTTTAATTCTCCATCAATTCGATCCCCCAAGATCTCACATGTATGTATCTGCCTGCAAACAAGAAGCCTAATCAATATCAAGGTCCCCTTCTATGGATGGAGATCGGAGGAGGCAAGCTTCGATCACGCGGCCGCCGCGCGCGCAGGACAGCCCGGCGTGGCGCCTGATCGCCTGGCTGCAACTTCTTTTCAGTGAGTGGTCTCGTTCTTAGTGTCGATCGATCTGTCCTGGTAAAAAGACGAGCTTGCTCGCTCATGACTCATGATCCATCGATGCTTTGGTCGTCTTGATCGTCTCTGCAGAGGCGTTTGCTCAAAGGTGCAGCAAGGTGGTGAGGTGGGACGCCGCAGGGCGCCCCGTGTTCCTGCTCTTCTTGGCGTTCCTGGTTCAGAAGAACCTGCGCCACTCCTACCTGTCATGGGGGAAGTCACGGATGCGGCTGCGTGCCGCCGCCGTCACCGTGCAGGCGTCCTTCAGGGCAATGGCGGCTCGCCGTGAGCTCTCGTTCCGGAGGCGGACCAGAGCAGCCGTATGCATCCAGGTAACATACAGTCAACTGTTATGGTACGCTTCATTTCTTGTGTGGTAGTACTACTAGTAGTAGTATGTGGCTTTTGCAGACTCGCAGTTCTCTTAAGGTGAATTTTTTGTGGTATCGCAAAAGGCGCAATGGCGCGCGCACAGAGCGCTGTGGAGTTACCTGACGGTGAAGAGAGCCACCCTGATCTGCCAGTGTGCTTGGAGGCAAAGCATTGCGAGGAGGGAGCTCAGGAAGCTCAGACTGGTCTGGTCCTCATCTTCTACTGCTCATAACGCCCAATTCTTGTTCTGTTGTTGTACTTGTAATGTCATTTGAGTGGTTACCGTTCTTGCTTTGTTAAAATGTGCAGGCCAATCTTGAAAGGGAGAGGCTGGATGAGATCTGCAGGCTCCATGAGATGGTGGATGTCCTGCAGCAGGCGGTCGAGGATGCGGAGGTGAGGGTGATTGCTGACAGGGACGTGGCGATGAAGGCACCTTCGGTGATAAAGGAGACTGTGGTGTTGGTGGAGGACACTGAGAAGGTTAACTCGTTCAAGGCCGAAGTTGGGCGCCTGAAGGTCTGCATCCAGAGATTGTACAATGTGCAATGGTTCATGTGAAATTGTGATTTGTGGACAGTTCAGATGAATAGAGACCAATTGGTTGTTGCTTTTTGTGTTGCAGGATTTGCTGGGAGCAGAAATGAAGGCAACATTTGACGCGAAGAAAGCGCTATCTGAAGCTGAATTGAGAAATGAAAAACTGGCTAGGTTGCTTGGAGTTGAGGAGGTTAAGAACAAAAAGCTACAAGATTTCCTGAAAAGGTTGCTTTGCAAATTTACAACCAGATAGTATTTACTCTGTTGCGCAACCTGTGATTTCATGATAGAAATTCTAGTATTTTTCACGGTTGTTAAATAGGATGGAGGAGAAAGTTTCCAATCTTGATGCAGAAAACAAAATGCTTGACAGGCTGTCACGTCAATCCCTGCTACCAAGTCACCATCTAGTGAAATCCGTAAAGCTCCTAATCTTCAGGTACCTGGAATCACAAAATTTTCTATATAGAATTGTGATGATCAATGTACTAAATCACGTTTGTGACAGGTAACTCCAGAGAATGAGAACACGACAAACGGTGCAGCGATGCCCATGATAGTGGATAGGGAAGATGATATCCATGTATGTATATGCCTAATCGGTTTGATGAATGTTTTTGTGGGATGAAATGCTAATTTCACTCAATGGAATTTCTAACTAGGATAATAATGCTGAACTGTCTAGCTCAAATGATCCTGAAGCTGAGAAGCAGCAGCAGGTAGGACACTAGTTCTGAACTTTTAGTTCAGGTTCGAACGGTATCACAATTCATGTGATGTTTCTTACGATTTTTCTGAAATGTTTCGAAAAATCTAGGAGCTGCTGATCAAGTGTATATCTGAAGATCTGGGATTCTCGATCAGAAGACCTATTGCTGCATACCTCATCTACCGATGTCTAGTCCACTGGAGATCATTTGAAGAGGATAGGACCACAGTTTTTGACCGCATTATTCAGAAGATAAGTGCTGCCATTGAGGTATGTGACTGATATGCATATTTTCACACTTTATGGTTCATAAGAAATGTATACAATATTTGATGTTCTTTGTTGCAAGGCGCGAGAGAACAATGACACGCTAGCATATTGGATATCCAATTCATGCACATTGCTGCTGCTTCTCCAAAAGACACTGAAAATCAATGGGGCAGCTGCTTTGGCTCGTCAGAGGCGAAGAACATCGTCCCTGAAGACGCCACGGGTAATGTGCAGAAATTCTCGCTGTGTGCGTAACAAGTAACAACTTAACTGATGTTATCACTGAACCTGGCATTCTGAACTCAATACTAAGTTGGAATATTCCAGGAAAACCAAGCTCCTAGTCGTCCTGAACGTCCAGCTCCTGATGGACAGTTGATCGGTGGACTAGCTGACTTTTGCCAGGTTGAAGCTAAGTATCCAGCTCTTGCTTTCAAGCAACAGCTCACAGCATTGTTGGAGAAGGTCTATGGAATAATCAGACACAACTTGAAGAAGGAACTATCCCCACTGCTTGGCCTGTGTATTCAGGTAGCATTGGTCATCTTGTAGTCGTCACAAATACTCTCTGAAAGCTAAGACTTACGGATAAAATCTTCTCTAGGCACCAAGAACATTCATTGTCAGCCCCAGAGGTTCTTGTTCCCAAGGAACAAACTTGGCAGAACAAGCTTCTACGGCGCATTGGCAGAGCATTATCAAAATCCTTACGAATTCTCTCAACGTTATGAAATCCAATTATGTATGTGCCAAAACTATAGTAATAGACTAGTAGATACCGTCGTTCTTTAAAAACACAATTCATTTAACCCTCTTTGCATTGCAGGTGCCTCCGTTCCTAATCTGCAAGCTGTTCACTCAAGTATTTTCATTTATCAATGTGCAACTATTTAACAGGTACATGCATATGTACAGTTCAGTCATATTTGTCAAAACTAGAACCATGAACACACATAACAGTATTGTTGGCGCAATTGTAGTCTCCTGCTACGGCGTGAATGCTGTTCATTCAGTAATGGAGAATACGTTAAAGCGGGGCTGGATGAGCTAGAGCATTGGTGTTTTTGGCTAACTGAAGAGGTGGTAATATTTTCCCATTGTTTCAACAAGCGTTTCAGGTAGCAGCTGCTAACCTTCATCTGAAAACAGTACGCAGGTTCTTCCTGGGATGAACTGAGGCATATTAGGCAGGCGGTCGCACTTCTGATACTTGAAGAGAAGCACAAGTCTCTCAAAGAGATCACTGACGACTTCTGCCCAGTAAGTCTGTGAATCTGTATCCTCCTACCTGCTTTCTTAGTCATCTTAAGTCAATGACAGAATCGTATGTGTTCTATCTCTTGCCAATAGGCACTCAGCATGCCGCAACTATACCGAATCAGTACAATGTATTGCGACGACAAGTATGGAACTCTGGGAATTCCATCAGAAGTAAGCGACTCCAACATAATCTCGACAAGAACTTGCAGGCTCCATTTGTTCACTTCTTGGACTAAACGATCTGAACTGCAGGTCATTTCGAGCATGCGAACCAATATGATCGAGGGCTCAAGCAGTCCATCGGTGCAAGATGACATCAATTCTTTCCTGCTAGACGATGACTTCAGGTACCCTTGACTCCCATCTCGGTTACTCGATGATCCGCGCGGCATCTCATGTTGCAGAACACCGTTTAGTCCAGAGTGCATCTCTTGTTGCATAAATTATTGCCTCCTAACCCAGAGTGCATCTCTTGTTGCAGCATACCATTCTCCGTCGACGACATCGCGAAGCTGACGGTGCACGTCGACGTAGCAGATATGGATCTGCCCCAGCTGATCCAGGAGAAAAATGGCTCCGCATTTGAACCCTGAATGGACCGGAAACAGAAGCGATCAACACCCCTTTTTTCGTGTTTTGGTGACGTACATAGCGCATGACACATACCACAGTTTTGAGTTTTGAGTACATATATACATGTTTGATTGGTATTTTTTTTTCTTGCTGGTTGGGTTCGTCTTCCTCCTCTCTCTCTTTCACCAGAGTGCTTGATTGGGTTTGCGTGTGCCTGCTTGTACAGAACCGAGAGCTTGTATGTTAGCCAGGAAAGAACGAACGAAAGAAAGAAAGAACATTTGAGTTTGATGTTTCGGGAGAATGATGCTTGCAAGTCAAGCAACCATGCTGTATATTTGGCATGTGAGCTCTGATAAAGTTGTTGAAATGGTATACTTTTCTATCATGTTCGTTTTCTAATTGTGACACCTAACCGTTGGGCATCTGTCATGCCTATCCTCCCTGCCTTGTTTCTACCCTGCTAATGTGATTTGGAAGTGGCCAGCGCATGTAAGTGATCATGACAAGGAGGCCAACAAGTGCTACTCATTTTGAGTTGCAGCAAGACCAGCGATACTCATATATCATACTTCTCATAATAGTGCTTGCCTAAGTGGTCATTGGGCGGGTTCTTTTGGCTTAAAATTGATTTATATTTGTACTATATACAGTAACTAACTTTTAATGATGTGTTTTTTTAAGGTGGAGTCAATAGAAAAATTGTAGCAAAAAATGTGCTGAGTTCAATTGTACCTGTCAAAATCGTATACGATTATTTCTCTATGTGTACTGCCTCTTGTGAACAGCCAGAATTCAAATATTTAAACCATAAACTATAAGCTATTAGCCCAAACGAACCCACCCATTGTAACCGACATTCCCTCTCCCCAGGCCTCCTGAGTTGCCCCAGGCGACTTAGGGGGCGACCCAGCTACCCAAAAAGAACCCCCTCGCCACCGCGTTTTCTTCCTCGTTGCACCGGGGCGAGCGGTGGCGGTGGGGCCTCCTGCAACCGCTTGAGCCGACGTGTAGGCCAAATTTGCTCGTCTCCTTCGCGGATCTAGCCGGCCGGAGCGGCGCTGAAGCCGGCGGTCGGAGGGGACGGAGGCGGCCGGCGGGCCTCTCGTAGCCGCTCGAGCGGGCGGTGTAGGCTAGATCTGTTCGTTCCTCGACGGATCTGGTTGGGTTCGGAGGCCCAGCGGTTAGAGGTGACGTGGGGGGAGCCGGAGGCGGTCGGATCTAGCCGTCTTCGGGCCATAGCTTGGCCAGGGCTTATTCTTCTTTTCCTCCTGCCCCCATCTGCACATCGTCGCCTCACACCATTGCGCCACCGCCATGTCCAACGACCACGATGAGCATACGGAAGATGGCGGCGTCGGAGTTCGCCAGGAGTAGCCGATTGAGTTCGATGGAGGCATCGGGGTCGCAACCGAGGCGATGCTATGTTAGGGTGAAAACCTCGCCCGATTCTTGTCGGATCGGGCGACGGCAACGCTTTCCGTGTCATTCCCTCCTTGGAGGCATTTGCCTTGGGTCACCTGATCTTACCCCTCTTCGTCTTTCCGTGTATGCGTTAGCTGGTGTTAGTCCTTTGGTGAATCGGTGGTGGTAGTCAACTCGTCGTCGAGGTGCGTTAGCCATGATCGTTTTTCTTATCGGGCTTTTGGAGTCATGTTCTTTGTATCTGGTTCGTTCTTAGGCCTTTAATTCGGTCTTTAGGTCACCATTGTACTGCTCTTCTTCTTAATGAATGAAACTAAATTCTTTGTGTTTTCGAGAAAAAAGACTAGCGACAGATGTAACACTAATGTAGATCAAGAACAGTGACTAATTGCTGAAATAATCATATATTTATCAAGAACCGTTGTCTAGGAGATGTGAACGAAAAATATATCTGCGTCTAGCTCTCGTAGTACAGCTAGCTTTTGCTACTTAATATGACTTTTCAGCTTTTGAAAGCTATTTTTCAGCTTTTCTATAGTAACTAGCTTTTAAATAGAGTATCTTTTTAAGATAAGATCTATTAGTTAATTATAGTATATATTGTATCGACTTTATTTATACCGGCAAAAACCATCCGTGAGTTTCTGTTACTCTGTAATCTCTCGTACAAACAGCCTAAAAACTATAAGTTATAACTAAAAACTATAAACTTTAGCCAAAAAGAACAGGCGTGAGGCAAGTTGTTCACGCTGCTACCCAAAGTTAGAAACAGAGGATATGTTTTTTTAAACAAAAACAGAGGAATTTTGACTGGTCCTGCTGCAGTGGTACTAAAATCTGCAATTCAGTACTGCACGATGTGTATCAGTGTATGCTGCACTGTTGGATTAAAAAAAAAACCGACGGTTCCGGTGAACTAAGGTGATGCTCAGTTAGATTGGATTTTTATGGTTTATGACTGAATTTTTACTGTAGTTAGCTGAAATTACACAGTAACTGATGATAGCTTATTTGGTATAATTAGATTTTAAAAAATTAAAAATAAAAAACAGGTTAGCTCAGCACGTATAATACAACGAATACAGAAAGAAAAAAGAACCGACAAAAAAACTAAAAAAAGAAAAAAGAAAAAAAAATAGAAATAATAAAAAATAAGCTGAAAATCCAAATAAGCGGGTCTTAATACAGAACGACTCCTGCTCCTAGCGATGGTAAGCTAATACTTATTTATTTTTTGGCGAGAGGGCTAGTAGATTGATTTAAAGAAGGAACGCAACGAATGGGTTGCTTGCTGCCCGTGCCGTGAAAGGAGGATGCATTGCATTGTCGTGTAATGCATGCGATCGATCGAGCATGGCACCGAACCAAGGGTAGTCATCCTGTCATGTGCCCATATATGGTTATATTATTTTGAACTACGGGTTATATTTTTTTGCTACGATTGTTAGCTTTTATTTATGATTTTTTAGATGATTATACAGTTTTAGAGTAAAAAAAACTGGTTAAAATTTTTGCTTCAACGAGTTGTGCCGTTTTTTTAAATTTTGGAAAAACAAAAAACCAAAACGTAAAAGCGCAAAAAGAACGCCGGCACCCAACTCATGCATGCAGTTGGCGTGGCAAACGGCTGCTCACCACAGCCTCCAAATCAACTGATTTATCCATTAATTTATACACCAGCTAAGCAGGTCATCTTACCTCTACAACTCTTGTTTTGTAGGGGACGTATGGCTAACTTCTGCTAGACTTATGATTTATCTTTCTTTATTAATTAATTTTTAAATACAATATTTTTTAGACAGAGTTTATAAGTCGATTGCATTTGACACTGTCATGACTTTATATATATTGACCAAAATCATATGTGAGTATCTCTCTGTACTCTCTTGTGAACAGACATAGTTCAAAATTTTAAGCCTAAAACCATAAACCGTAGCCTAAAATAACCCGCCCTATGTGTTTCTTTCTTGTCAGTCGTTGAGGATATATACAGCATATGATCAATCTTTGCATGATACTGCGAGTACTACTATACGAATTATGGAGTTGAAGCAACCGGCCGGTCACCATCTTTCTCTATCTTGCCTGGTTTTCATGCTCGTGGCTGCTTGTTGCTAACGAGTCCTGACCTACGCTTCTTGAGAGGCAAGCTTATTGGGATGAGACTAGCTTGAACCCTTGAACCTGTTTGTTCCTGCTCACTTCAAAATGCATCCCTACAAAGTCGCTAGATGTACAGCTGCGTGGTGCTTGATTGGGCTGATTTTTTATGATTTATAGCTGAATTTTTACTATAGCTAGCTAAAATTACACTGTAGCTGATGGTGGCTTATTTGGTATAATTAAATTTTAGAAAATTTAAAAATAAAAAAACTGATTAGCCCAGCACGTGTAATACAAACGAATACGGGAAAAAAGAACCGGCAAAAAGCTAAAAAATCCGAAAAATTAGAAAAAGACTAAATTTAGAAATAATAAAAAATAAGACAGAAACTCAAACCTAAACGAGATGGTGCCATCATGAGATATAGAGCTAAAACAATGGCACAAGACGCCAACCGAGGCCTCGTTTTTTCAAATTTAAAAAAGCCACTTTTCTACAAGAATCAACTTTTAAACGGAGTATTTTTTCAAGATAAGATCTACTAGTAAATTGTAGTACATACTTTACTGACTTCATTTATACCAGCAAAAACCGCACGTGAGTTTCACACTCAATCTCTCAGATAAATGTACCAAAAGTCACAAGTCGCAACCAAAAGCCATAAGCATGCAAAAAAGGTCACGAGCATAGCTCGTTGCGAATGAGCGTGCGTCGTCCTCTCCCTAGCCCGGGTTCGAATTCTCAGATTTACGTGAGTGCTTATTCCCTTTTTAGTGAACGTCAGAGCTCCTAGGCTATTTTTTTTTAAAAAAATAGAAGAAATGGAACAAAGATTTGTGCAAAAACGTGTCGGAGAAAATTAAAAAACATAGACAACCATGCATGACCATGACAACTCACTACAAAGACGAAACAATTATCGGCGGTTTAAAATTTAAATGCATGGTCCAAATGAAAAGAGTGAGACGCTTTCAGTTCGAAATATAAAACTACAAGTCGATGATTGACACATAAATTGTTTTCTCGTGTTTGAAATATATAGCTGAACAAACTAGAAATTCGAATCCAGAAAGAATAGTAAGTGTGTTGCCCCAACTGCAAGATTGGGACACGAAAGTGGCTTGCACTCAACTATCTCGAGCTAGGCCCCATCTAGAGTACGATTCAAACGCAAAAAAAAGAAAAAGAAAAAAGGAATAGAAAGAAAGAAAGAAAGAAAGAAAGAAAGAAAGAAAGAGAAAGATAAGAGAAAGGTGGATGGAATGTTGTGGTCATCTAGGAATCCATTACTAGTTTACTACTACTTATCACAATTTTATTTCTTAATGCTATCATATTATACATCAAACCACATCCACCAGCACATTGGCAGTAGACTATTAGTATTGTTTTCCCATGAGGGGCGCATTGGAAATAGGTTAATGCACATGATGGCTTGGTCTCGAGTACACTTCTGATGATGAGATGTATTTTTGTGAATTTGGTAATGCACACTGCGCCACTTCGTTGTCTTGATGGATGGTGCCCAACCACACGAGGCCCAATTAAGATAAGCACAACTGGCCACATTTAGAGCAAAATTATATCCCAAAACCACCCGAATCATTAGGCTTGACAGCTATAGCTAGCTCTCATGCCATGCACGACAAGGTACGTAGCCACCTAGCAACGAGAGCCAATTATCCACAACACCGTACATAGATGTACTGTACATGTACATGTACAAAGAGACGGTTTTAAAAAGTTTTTTTGTAAAGCTTCACTACTTTCTCATGATATGATATATTACTACTCCAAAGTCGAGACACATGAAATTCACATCACTCACCTAATGCAATATCTCAAGAGAGCTTTTTTGGCCATTTTAAAACAAGCACATAAAGCTCCCTGCATCACTCTCTTCTCACACATGTGACATAATGACCCTCAAGCACTGCATTGGTCCTCTCCATTTGCAATCGATAACCCAATCTCGCTGTTTTCTCCTAAATACCCAAAAATAGAGAAAAATATCCCATGGAAAATATGGCAAAGAACCCAAGAAACCAAAATTTAAAAATATTTTTGGTTTTTAAAATTTTCTTTTGTTTTTGTGTTTTCTTTCTTTCTTTCTCTGGCGTCACAATCACACCTCGGAAGTTAGAAGCCGACGGCGACAGCTGCCGCGGTGGCGGTTGCCGGCGTCTCCGGCAACGAAATGTTGTCGTCGTCGTCATCGAAGAGAGAACCGATGACCATGAACTCCCCCTCGTCCTCGGCCACGGCCACGGTCACGTCTTCTTGGATCAGCATCTGCCATTTCTCTCTGTACGAGTTGATCTTCTCCAGCTTCAGCCCCGCGCGGAAGCGTTCGATGAACTTGTCCGCCTTCGCGTTCACGTCGGGGCTCGCACAGTACGCTGGCGCGGGCGACGCCGTGACAGAAGGAACCTCCTCCTCCCCCTCCGACATCGACGGCGGCAGAGGAGGCGGTGGCGGGAGCGGCGGCGATGGCGGCGGGAGCGGGTAGGTGTAGTAGACGACAGCGCGCCTGGGGTACAGTGGCGGCTGCTGCTGCGGGTGCGCCTGCGCGCGCGGCGGCCGTGTCCTCACCGGAGGTGGCGGTGGTGGCGGAGGAGCCGGGCGGGACGGAGGCGGTGGTGGTTTCCTCGATCGGCGCGTGAATGGAGGGGAGGCGGTTGCGGCGGCGCGACGGAGTGGATGCGGCGGCTCTTGCTGCTGCCTTTCTTGAAGAGGTTGGAGAAGATGGAGGACGGCGGGGCGGGGAGGGGTGGGGGCAGCGGCGGGGTTGGTGGGGCGGTGGCGTCGGGGCTTGCCGACGCGTCGGACGATGGCGACGAATAGTGGTCGTCCGAGGGGTGGTGGTGGTACTTCTTACTCTTGATGCTAATGCTTTTGCGCTTCTTCTGATAGAACAGAGCAATGGCGGAGGCCAGGTCCTTGGCGCCGCCCACGCTCCCGCTCCTCTTCTTCTTGCTCCGCGACACTGTCCCCGGCGGCGGCGGAGGAGGCGGTGGCGGTGGCGTCCCCGGGGGGAACATGGCCGGCGATGACGGGCGTGGGTTCCTGATCTCTTCCACTGCTATCTCTGTCTCCAGTTCTTCCGCCCTCGGCAGCTTCTCAAAGCTGCGCCGGCGCCGCCGAGGCGGCGGCGGCGGCGGCGGAGGCGGTGGTGGTGCCGAGGGCGCCACCTCCACAGACGTCTCCTGCTCCGGCGTCGCGTCCACCGCCTCCGAGCTCCACCTCCTGCTCCTCGCCGGCGTCGCCGTCGTCTCCGTCGGGTGCGTCCTCTCCTCGTCCACCTCGGCCATCTTGGGGAGCCTCTCGACGCTCCGCCTCCGCCTCCGCGCCTCCTGAGGAGGCAATCTCCTGCGCACCTCGTACGTGTCCACCGGAATCGTCTTCACCTCCGGCGTCCTCCTGTGAGGCGGGTCCACGTCCCAGCTCCGCTCTTGCCGCTCCGGCCGCCGGGTCCGGTACAGCTCGGCGTCGTCGTAGAACCGCCAGGCCGCCTCCGGCGACGCGAGGCCCCACACGCCGTCGCTGTCGACCCGCAGCTCCGGGTACGAGCTGCTGCTCTTCATCCGCCGGATCCCCGTGTGCGCGTGGTGGTTGGAGTAGCTCGCCGACGAGTTGAAGCTCGCCCACACTTCCGCACTCGAAGGCTCCGTCACGGCCTCAGTGGCCGGCACCGGCGTCGGCGGAGCCTGCCGGGGGTTCTTGGCAGCCGCCGCCGGAGCGCCGGTAGACTCCCCATCGCCATCACCCCCACCACCGCCGCGGTCAAGAAGCCCGCAGAGGATGGCGAAGAGAACTAGACAAAGGTTGACGACGTCCCAGCCGCTCTTGAAATTAAACCCACCACGGTGGTACCCGCCGCCGCCTCCTCCGGTTCCACCTCGCCGCGCCGCAGACGGAAGGAACAGCAGCACGAGCAGGGAGAAGAGGAGCACGAGGACCCACAACTTGGCGCCGCCGGCGCCGGCATTGTCGTCGGCGTCGGCGTCGGCGCTGGAGTAGTATGAGGAGGTCGTGGCGCTACTACTAGAGCCGCACCAGCGGAAGAACCGTTCCTAACCTGGGCGCCGTCCATTAGAGCCCGTCCTGCTCCCACCAAGAAGAGTTCCTCTGCTTCTTGATTCCTTGCGTTCTTGGCAGCGCAGAGATGCAAAACCAAAAGTGCAAAGCAGCTAATGGTGTTTCAAGCTTTTTGGATCTCTCTCTCTGCTCTTTCTCTCTCTAGGTCATCTCTCTCTACGTTCTTGGCTTTTGATCGAACTCTCACTCTCCCTAGTCTCCTCTGCTTTCTTCTTCTCTGATATATAAGTATGTGAGGTTTGCTTTGGTTGATGGCTGCTTGCTTAAGTTTGTTTGCTTGATTATAATATGTGACACGAAATAATTTGTTGGAAAGCTGGGGAGGCGCGTATGTTTGTTAAGGGGGCTCGGGGGAATGAATGAATTATTAGCCAGCGTAATGCGCTGGACTAGGTGAGCGTAATTGCTTTATTAATCTGCTAGTTACGCGCTTTTGTGTACCGAAGAAGCTTCGGTGCCAAGTACCAGTAGAGCAGTAGCTGACAGTCACGAAATATTCATGTGTCCACATTTTTTTTACAGAAATAACCTCCAATCGTCTGACTGTTGGACGACTGAAGCCTCTCACCCAATGATCAAACGACACGCAAGCAATCCACCGGTCGTTGGACGAATTATTGCAGTCGCCCAACGTTGAGCGACTACGCTTCCAATCGCCCAATGGTTCGGCAACTGAAAGCGGAGATAAAAGGGGGTGCGACCGAGCGGTCTCGGCTGCTCGACCGCATCGTCAATAGTCATAGAAAGAATGAAGAGAGGGAGAAGAAAAGGAGACAGTGGAGGAGAGGAAGGGAGAAGAGAAAAGGAGAGGGAGGAGAGGAGTGGGAGGAGATAAAAGGAGAGGGAGAGGAAGGAGGGGAGGAGAGGAAGGAGCAATCCTAATTAATTTTTTCTTGTATTTGAAATATTGTATATGCAGTTGACATATTATTTACTGTTAGTGTTAGTAGAAAATTATAAATGTAGGTAGAAACAATTCAATTTTTGATATAGAAAATTTAGTTAATATAGTTTTAGAAAATTAGCAGCCGTAATAGCGTGTAGTTGTGTATAATTTAGCGAATATAGTTGTACAAAATTAGCATCGTTAGCAAATTGGTATGCGTACAAAATTGTAGTTGCAGAAAATTCAGTCAACGTTACGTACAGATTATAGGTATTACAAAATTCAGTCAATATTTATGTTAGAATTTCATAATTTGCTTTGTAAAAAACAACAATACGTAATATTTATGTTTAAATACGAATGAATGTGATGCCGTTAGTACGTTGGAAAAACGTGTGTACCATTGTAACTGGTATATAGGCATTTAAATTGATATGCCATGCAAATTGTCGAAACCATTAGGAATTATTTGCAGTGGGGGCAGCTCGAGTAGCGAGAAAAGTGCGGCATCGGTGCGCAGGCTGCTGATAGGAAGTTAATACAACGAGGTTAGTGTAGTTGGTTACGACAGGCGAACGATAGGTGAAATGTGAGTTGCAATACGTCAGTACTTTCGTAGTGTGCGATGCGATTTGACATGTTGCAAAATTAAAACATATATGTATGCAGACATCAGCAATGCTGATACCCACTACATTGAGAGTGCATTATGGTGCTGGAACTGTTCGTGAAGGTCCAAATGGTGTGGATTTGAGCGGTTTTCCGCAAGGCACTTTGGTACACCCCAACGGTGAGAATGCTCGAATCTCAGATGTGATGCATTGGCTTACCTGGAGTTTTTCATTGGACCCCGAGGTGTGCAGCGTGTTCATACAAATGCTTTTGAGCCAAATAGGGGTCAGCTTGGGGACGACCTCGTACACAGTCAGGGCAACCGTTTGCGCGTCATTCGTATATCTCCGGCTTCCCCACGCAGGGGTGCGTACTCCGTGCCGTGCATCCCTCCAGACGCGATGGCGCCAACTGAGGGTACGCTTCGCCTCTTGTCGGTTTTATCCTAATGCTTTATCTCACGAACTAACGATATTTATATTGCAAGTCTTGTCTTCCCTGAGCAGGGATGGGGGGTCTCCCTAGGCTCGAACCAGTACTTTTCGGATAGGCCCAGGCAGGCGTCAGGCTCTTCACCTCGGGCCACACCACAAGAGGTTCTCTCCGTGAGTGTCCTCAGCGGTGCACCGGTGGCCACACAGGCGGCGGTGCAGTCCACTCCACCAGCTCAGGGGCGTGTGCGATGGTCTCCTGAGCATCTTATGTTGTAATGCGTCATCACTCATTGCAGCAGAGGACGGCCAAGCAGGGCCGTCTGGGAGGGTGGCGACGGAGGGGGTGGGGATGCTGTTTGGGGTCGTTAGTGCCGACTGTACATTTTTTGTTCATGTACTGTTTATGTTTGTTGTTTACGTAGTGATGTTTACAATACTATGGCGAGCTTAGTTCTACTTCTCCTTACCTTGTCAAGGTCCGTACCAAACGAATAGTGAACTGCATTGATGGCAACCGCAGCAACGTACGAACCATTCAATTACATGTTTAACGACATTGAAAAATATTTCGAACAATAAGCCAGAGTACAACGGTACAACCATATACATCATTGCCTACAAGTGGAAGGAGCCTCATGGTACCCACATGGAGTGTTGCTGAGGGTGCCACCTCAGACGTGGCTGGCTGTCATTGTCATACAAGCTCGCTATGTTGATGACCTCCTTGTTGCCCCTCTCGCACTCCATCTGCTGATGGAGGTCATCGTTCGGCTCTTCAAGACTTTCAATCCGTGCCTCCAACAACGATTTGCTCCCACAACGTATGCACGTACCTCGCAACAAACCATTCATTGGGAGGATCAATCCATCGCACGAAGTCACATTTATCCATCTGCTACAAAGAAACATTAACATGGAAACTCTATTAGTAGTACTATAAAATAGACGAGTGCCTACTTGTATTCCGGAGTATGGGCATCGAAAGAAATATCGACCGCTACCTTTATGGCCTTTTGCCACCTGCACCGCCGCGTCCTGCATGTGTTTGCATTTTGGGCACATCAGGTGAGCGCTTTGCTTGGCAACAACAGCAGACGTAACGCCGAAGGCAACAAGGGGCCCTATAAAAAGGAGGCCAAAGATATTTCTCAGAGAACACTGCATAAGCAAACCCCACGGCTTGCAGACAATGTTGTTGTCGCTTGGCCGTTGGGCAATAGGCTCCAGTCGCCCTACGGTTAGGCGACTGGAGCCTATTTATGTAAAAAAATATTGTCGCGAGTATATTTCTGTTATTTTGAATAAAAAATAGAATATTCGTACAAAAAATTCTTGAATATCACCCATTGGAATGCAGGACATGCTCCCTCCGATCACACAAGAACAGAAGATGTTGTTTCGGTTACTTGCATTTGAACTTTCTAAACATTATCTTTTCAATATTTAAGTTGAACACATGGACATATGTATATATTTGTCTCAAGAATAACTTTCATAGAAATGTAATTTTATTAGATTTATAAATGTATTGCAACAGAAATAAGTGGTCATAGTTGTGTTTTAGAGACCGTGCCAATGTCCAAAACGACATTCTTTTGTTACTGAATGAAGTAATAATTTTGTGGATTTGTCTGTTTACCTCTTCTAGAAAAAAATTATGAATTTTAGTTATATTATTTTGTAAATGGGATGCCACAGATCTATTGCTCACCTAATGCTACCTATACGCACATCCAAATCTGGCCAAATGGGCCGCTTGGTACATCCTGATACAGGCCCGTGTAGGCACAACCTGTTTAGTCATAGCCTGGTTAGCCCGACTAACTAAACGGGCTATACTATGCTGGCCCATATGTTCAGCCTCGGACCCAAGCAAGACCCAAGGAGTCTACCAGCTATGTCATACCGGCCTGGGCACGTGTAGGCCAACGGGCCAAAGATAGCATGTTTAGCATGCAGTCCTCAACACCTCCGTCGTCGTCGCACGTTCCTTGGCACTTGCACCATCGCCGCAGATGCCAATGCTGGCGAGAGGGAGAGAGTGGAGCCAGGAGCGCGAGCCATGAGAGGAGGCACTGAGGGAGAAGGAGACGACGACCGAATGGTGGAGCAGGCGGCGCTGCGGCTGGGAGGGGAGGCGAGGAGCTGAGGAAGCACCAGTCGGGCCAGGGGGTGGAGCAGGTGGCACTGCAACAAGGAGCTGAGGAGGCGGCGGTCAAGCGACGGAGCATGAGAGGGAGATGAAAGTGCCGTAGCGGGGAGAGAGGAGGCAAGGAGGCTATTAGATTGAGGAGGCCGATTAGAAGGGGATGAATAGATGGTCTAAAAATTATTCTCCAATTAATTATCAACTTCTATTTGGCTAAACCAAGCAAATAATGCGGAAGCTTAACTCAAAATGATTTAGCACAAATAACGGCTAAAACAACCGAGTTGACCTAAGTGCACCAACAACATAAGCCTATATCAAGGTTGCTACGATGATAAGCAATCAATTTAATTCTATGAATGTAAATTGCTTGAAGTTAAATTGAGTACAAGAAAACAAACCACAATTGACACAATTGCTTTTTACCGTGGTGATCGGAGACTTGCCAGTCTCCCCTAGTCCACGTTGAGGTTAGCCCAAACGAATTGGATCAGCTCCACGAATTAAGCCAAAACACCTCAATCCACTAGTGGTAGCTCCTTCCCACTCCGGGTAGGTGAGCTCCAATCTTCATAACTTTGCCGAGTCTTCTCACAACCTTCTTTGAGAAGATCGCCACGCACGATGCCTCCAACGCCGTCTAGGAGTTGGCAAACTCTAAGAGTAGTAAGTCAAGCCACTCGCTTGACTCTCATCACGTGCAACAAATGCACCACCTCTAGATGCAACATATATAATCTAGAGCCTTCCTCCTTACTCACAAGGTGCAACACATTCACAATTGAGAGGAGGACCTCATACTAGCTCAAGAGAGTGAAAAGGAGTGCCAAAAATCATACTCCAACTGGCCACAAAGGTGTATATATATTCCACACCTCAAAACTAGCCGTTGGGACAGAAAAACAGGATTTCCATAAGTACCGCATGCAAACGACCAGTACTTCTGCTCCCCTCAGCAACGGTCAGAAAACTAGCCATTGCAAGCAAATCCAGTAGTTCCGTCATGCAAAGTCCGGTACTACTGATCATCAGAAGTACCGTAGCACTCGTGCGGAACTACCGATTTCCTCGAGGATGAGAAGACTCCACACAGGTGTCTCTCTAGAAAAAACGTACCGCTACACAAGCCAGACGTTCCGCAAATCAGAAGTACCGCTCACACAGAGTCGGTAGTACTGCTCGTTGATCGGACCGCTCATAAAGAGTCCATCGGACCGCTCACATAGAGCTGGTCAAAAGTATCGATCGTCGACTACCCTGGTCCTCGACCATGTCGGATGGTTCGACCACTCAGGTCTCTGACCACATTATTCGGTTCGACCACACAGGTCTCCGACTACGCTGGTCTCCAACCACGCTAGGCTTCGACCACATTGTTCAGATCGACCACACAGGTCTCTGACTACGCTGATCTTCGACCATGTTATCCAGATCGGCCACATAGGTCTCTGACTATATTGGTATTTGACCACATTGGTTTTGACGACTTAGGTCTCGACCACGTCGACCATGTCGATTTTTGATCACGTCAATCTTCGATCACATAGATCTCCGACCATCACGTCGATCTTTATCCATGTTATATCAATCACGTTAGTTCGATCACATATGTCTCAACCACGTCTGTTTTGATCACCACATAGATCTTTACCACGTCAGTTTTGATCGTCTCGGTTCGACCACGCTGGTCTTCGATCACACAGATCTCGACCACGTCGGATCTGACCATCTTGGTTCGACCACGCTGGTCTTCGATCACACAGATCTCGACCATGTCAGTTTCGATCACACTGATTTCGATCACACAGATCTTGACTACGTCGGTTCCGACCATGTTGGTTTCAACCACTTTGATCTTCGATCACATTGGTTCATGACCACATAGGTCTTCTGACCACCAACAGATACGGTAGTTCTGTGATTACAACGCCGGTAGTTCCGACTAGCGGTAGTACAACAAAATACACTGCGATAGTTTCAATTTCTCTGAGAATTGCATATACTTCAATAGACTTTGCAAAATACATTTGTAAACTATAGTATCATGTACACAAGGATTATCCATGATTCCCAACAAGTTGCAAAATAGATTTGCACACTTTTAGAATCATGACACAAGAATTATATATATATATATGAGCTTTAACCCTTTGCAAAACAAATTTACAAATAAAAGTCTTAACTAAAAAAATGGAAACATGGACTTCAACTACTTGCAAAACACATTTACAATGTATAGTCCCATGTTATAAGGATTCAACACATGATCCACAAGTAATTGCAAAACACATTCACAAATACAAATCTTATGCCAAGAAGAGCTAGAGCAAGAGAGGTTGAGCTATCAACACATAATGAGACTCAAGCTACTAGACATGACCCCTCTTAATAGTACGATAACCTATACTAGCAATCCGGTCTTACAACCAAACATCAAGATCAGTAAAAGACTAGGAACACATCATTAGCCCTAACTAGCCATACCTTTGCCTTGAGTCATAGTCAACATGCATCAACTCATGATGTGTCCTGTACTTCAACTCCATCAACACATGATAGATCTTTACTTGACTTGATGATCAATACATGATCATCTCCTCTTGGATATGCATCAACTTATGATACATCCATCACTTGACTTGATGATTTTCAACATATGAAGTCATCACAAGTCTTCCTCATTTGTGAAATCTAACATATTCATCCAACTTATGAAAAATGTTAGTCTACAAAATAATTGTCATCAATTACTAACCCATATATATATGACAACGTTTGCTGTGCAATTGGGCTTAGCGTGCACTCGTGCACTCAGTCAGATCTGGCGCGTCCATGAGCGAATCACCGGCCAGGATGGAGGCAGGCGTTCTCCCTAGCATGTTTGCATTCACCCCCGCGCACGTCCAAACCCAGTCAATCCCTTCCAACTCGGTCCCCATCCGTTCCCGACTCCCTAGCCCTAGAATCCACCCACGAGGAGCGAGCACCCTTGCACCGGCACCAGCCCCGGCGGCCCTTGGAAATCAGCCCCCGCTCGTCGTCGTCTACCTACAAAGTCGAGTCCGCTGTAGTGCGCCTCCCAAATACGCGCATCCACAGTCGACCTCACCGGTGCCTGCCCAACCCCACAGCCTACGACAGAGAGGAGGGAGGCAGCTGCAGCCATAGCTCTACATCGGGCTTGCAGCAAGGTGGCAGCACGTTGCGACGCCCCTCATCCCTCACGCTTAGAGGGACGCCATGGCCACGGCCCTAAACCTGATGCAACGCCTTCCTGGCTCCTCATGATCTAAAATTATTGGGAAATCTAAAATTCAATTTTGTCGCTATAACTCAGCCTCAACAGCTTATTTTAACACGGGAGATGGTTTGACTCCTCATGATCATTTCCATCTTTACTTGCACATACCTGCTGACCTGACTAGAGGAAGCCCTCCCTGGGGAATGGCTAGAGTGGGGTCGTCCCACTTAGTCGACCCGGGTTCAAGCCCTCACCAACTAAAACCAGACAAAAAATTAGGGGGATGTCTCTCCCCTGGTCTCCTTTTTTATAGCTTGTTTAGTTCTATTTGCATACATCCTAACTTAGAGAAATTTATGTAATCCCTGACTTTATGCTTATACTTAAACTGTTTGATTTCAATAAGTAAGCACTAGCTGGCAATCTTGTCCAAGTAAGCACTTTAGCTGGCAATCTTGTCCCAAGTTACTTTGCATGGGAAGTCCTGTTCAGTATGGCTATTAGTGTTCAGGGACAGTTGCGTGTTGCATTACTTATTGGGAACATGCTACCTAGTTCAAATGCTTTCTTCTCTTTGCAGGAGCAACTGATATTGGACATGGAGTAGGAGAAGGTTGGCAGGTGTGGGGAACAAGACCAGGAGCTGTAGTAGCATTCATGTTCCTTTGCATGTATTCTGTGAGAAGCCGAAGTGGTCTTGTTCATGTAATGCAAGTGTTGTGTGTTGTATTGTCTTGAGTACTTTTGATAGACAAGAACCTCAGCTGTGCTTATCCATTTGATTGTTGTTCATTTTGTATGTTTATTCCCTAAATTGTACCTGAATTGAGGAAGGGTGCAATGTTATGGAGGAAGGGTTTTTCCCCTGAAATGTACCTGCAATTCCTAATTCAAATGTACCAACTTCAGTTCAAGTTTCTGTTTGAGTTGTGCATGTGGGATGCATCAGGAAATTTCCCTGAATGCTTGTTACTGTCAGACATGTCTGAAATGTTGGTTTGCCGAGAAATGCAACGTTCATTGTTCAGGTCTATCAGGTTTGTGATTAGGAGACAATTTTAGATCATGAGGAGCCAGGAAGGCATTGTAGCAGGTTTAGGGCCATGGCCGTGGCGTCCCTCCAAGCGTGTGGGATGAGGGGTGTCGCAACATGCTGCCACCTTGCCGCAAGCCCGACATAGAGCTGTGGCTGCAGCCGCCTCCCTCCTCTCTGCCACAGGCCGCGAGGTCGGGTAGGCGCCAGCGAGGTCAACTGCGGATGTGTGGATTTGGGAGGCGCGCGGCCGACTCAACTTTGTAGGGAGACAACGGCGAGCGGGGGGGCCTGATTTCCAAGGGCTGCCGTGGCCAGCGCCGGCGTAGGGGCGCTCGCTCCTCATGGGTGGATTCTAGGGCTAGGGAGTGGGGAGCGGACGGGGACCCAGTTGGAAGGGATTGGCTGGGTTTGGACACGTGGGGGTGAACACAAAAAATGCCAGGGAGAGCGCTCGCCTCCATCCTGGCCGGTGATTCGCTCGCGGACGCGCCAGATCTGACTGAGTGCACGCTAAGAATGATTGCACAACAAACACGCGTCTTTTGGGGCACATATCACATACTTTTATAGAAGGGTGAGAGAGCGGACCAATCACCAACTCCTTCTTTTATAATAGTAAAGATATATGAAAATACATTACTCTATAGTTACACCCTATTTATCCACCGTTGCTGATGTTTTAAGATTCGTGCTGCACTTTAGAGTTTAATGGAGCATGACAACACGGGTTAGAGGAAGACCCGATCCGGAATATCATCAGGAAGGAAGTATCCGAGAGTTCGGAAACTGACTGACAGGCTGGAAGGAAGTATTTTCCGTGAGTTTCGCCAGCCATCAAGATGTATCCGGGATTTGTGCAACCGACCAAATCGCTGGAAGGGATACGGATGATTCAATCTTATACGTCGTTAAACTCAAAGACACCGAAATCTATCCATGTTGATTTTCGTTGTGACCATATTGCCGGCGGCCTGGACGCTATCAGCTTGCCGACGCGTCGTCTTGCCGATTAGATCTCCAGCAGTGAGGAGAATACTTCACTGCAGTTGCATGGTATGTCCATCTTCTCTTTAATTCTGATTTCTGAAGTTCTGAAGTTGTGAAGTTCAGTTTGCCGAAAGAGTCCACGGCAGTGAGGTATTCTCCTCACTCCTGGACACCTGTTCGGCAAGTTCAGTGCGGCCTGTGCTTATGCGCCGGAAGCCACATAAGTTCTGAAGTTTAGAAGTTCTGACTTTGTAAACATTACTTTTTAAATGGAGTTCTGAAGGTCTGATTTTTTTTATAATGAGCATACTCGCTGTTCATGATCAAACGTAAGGAGAATACTTCCCTGCATGTACTACTCAATGATTACCTTTTGATTTAATGGGGTAATACAGGGTACTTGCTGATCATGGTCCATCCTTTAGGAAATACTCCCCTGCATATATACCTCCCCTGTTAGTTGTTTGAATCAATTATTTGCCAACTTGAAATTACTTCCTGCTAGTTGTAAATACATTTAGTTGTTCGCTGCAATGGCTCTCCTTGATGATGCCATGATTCATACTTACTATTCCTGATCAAATGTGAGGATTATTCTCCCTTGCATGTACGACTCAATGTTTATTTTTTGTTTTAAAAGGATAATACAGGATACTTGCTGGTCCCGATCCATCAATGATAGAATACTCCCTGCGTACTTGAAAATACTTCCTGCTATTTGTTCTATAGCACGATTCTCATATTGCTATTTGTTATATATATATATGTATTATGTATGTATGTATGTATGTATGTATGTATGTATGTATGTATGAAAAACATCTTATACTCCCGGGTGTAATTACACCCACCTCTAATATACCACCTAAACAAACTTGAGATACCCTTTTATCACTTTAGGTATACTCGTATATTAATTATAAGATATTCAATGCGAACCATAGAAAAAATTGCAAGGGAGTCAATAGTTTTTAGCGTATTTTGTAAATACCTTTATATACGTACATAAAAAGAAGTATGTTGAAAAAATATACATACCACCTTTGAAAATTGTTTATACCACCAAAATGGCCTTAAATACTCGTATACTATATGTACATACCCTCCGTTACACGAGATATCAGTTACGTTGTGAGATACGACATAGGGTGTAATTACATCCGATAGTAGAAAATGAGGTTATATATATATATATATATATATATATATATATATATATATATATGCAAACGGGTCGGGTTAATCCCGACCGATCCGCATCAATCCGATTGGTATCGAATCCGAGAAAAAATATGGGTTAGATATAGTAACAACAATATCCGTCCGAATCCGATCCGTTTGCACCCCTATATATATAGAGAGAGAGAGAGAGAGAGAGAGAGGAGAGTGGAGTATGTACAAATTGGCTTCTTTGCAACACCTTAATTGGATCATTTTATAAACGAATGAGGTGTAGACTTTTCAGGAGAAGCTATGCGGTTTCGTTTCTTGATATCTTGCTGTTGAAGCGTTTGAACAATGAGATAATCAGAATGTGGAGACACTGAACCGGATATCAGGATGGGAAAGGTACTATTAAGTAAGTGGTACCACTCCTATGATTTATGTGTGTTTGATCATAGCGTGAATGATGAGAGAAAAGTGGCCCTACTCGCCACTATTTGCCCTGCTGTAAGCCACACATCGCTTGCCGATGACGACCAGCTCCAAAACGAAATGAAAAGGCTAGCTGAGCTGAGCCGAAGAAATGATGATGCCACCTTCGAGTAACCGAAAGACGCAGGCGAGATTGCCACGAGAGCGGATGTCTCATTTCCTATGTGATTCCCACAATATTATTCTCGCGTTACATACAAGATCCTAGCGGTTTTATTTCGAGTATGATTCCTATAGTGTTATTCCCACGCTACAAACAAATAGAGATAAAAACCGATCGAAAAGTCTCAAATACGAATACGAATCCATATTTTTAAAACGAATATGAATATGAATCTATATTTTTAAAACAAATACGAATTCATATTTTTAAAACCCATACGAATACGAATTCAAACATTTTTGAATACGAATATGAATCGAATGTGGTAATAAATACAAATTCGAATCGAATATGTATTTAATTTGGTTGAATGCAAATATCCTAAAACTTTTGTAACAAATCTTGGTAGAACAAATTTATATAACATGACTACACATCTACATAAGCTAGCAGTGTAGCGCATAGAGTTGAAAATTATGCAAAATAATTTTCACTTCTTGCTGTGAACCTTGGTTCATCAGAAAATTGCTTCCTACATTCATCCCCAGGAGGTCGTCAAGAATGGAAACAAATCAAATACGAATCGAATAGTTTCGAATACAAATACAAATATGAACATTCTCGAATATGAATTTGAATGAGAACATTATCAAATACGGATGAGAACATTCTCGAATACAGATTTTACTTGCCACATTCATATTTTCCTGCATACGAATATCGCATAAAATATATTATCCTTTACTATTTCTCGTCTCTACGATCAAGGCCTTGGCGGTTTCAAGCCACGGAATTGGGATGTGTAGTGCATCCAGTGACTCACAAGTTATGTGATCCCTTCTGCTTCGAGAATAAAATACGAAGCAAACTAATTCAGTTGTCTTCTCCTTTCAGGGTACCCTGCCTGATAGGTTGACACCACCTCAATCAGATGTTCATTTCGGGAGCTTCTCCGGAGGAAAACACTCAAGTGGACGTTTGCAGGAGCGCAGTATATATATATATATATATATATATATATATATATATATATATATAAGCCTCTTTTCTACACTCAAGTGTAATTACACCCTATATCGTATCTCGCGTAACGGAGGGTATGTACATGTAATATACAAGTATTTAATACCATCTAGGTGGTATGAACAATTTTTCGAAGTAGTATGTACATTTTTTCGACATACTCCTTTTATGCGCTGTATATAAGGGTATTTACAAAATACGCTAAAACTATGAACTCCTTTACAAGTTTTTCGTGTGGTTCACATTGGAGTATCTTATAATTAGTATACAAATGTACCTAAAGTGATAAAGGAGTATTTCAAGTTTGTTTAGGTGGTATATTAGAGGTGGGTGTAATTACACCCGTGTAAAGGTATTTTCCTATATATATATATATATATATATATATATATATATATATATATATATATATATATATATATATATATATATATATATATATAGAGACACCATGGTGTCCGGGCACCAAGCCTCTCTACCTTTGATTGCTTTTAGATGCGTGCTAGTTTGATTGAGACTTTCTATCTATGATTAAAACATTCCATCCATGATTGATTTATCATGCATGATATATCATATACCATTGCACTAGAACGCATCTAAAAGCAATTCAAAGGCAAGGAGGCTAGATGCCTAGACACCATGGCTTTTAGATGCGTGCAAGTGCAATGATATATAATATCAGAATGGAAAGTCTTAATTATGAATGGAAAGTCTCAATCATAGATGGAAAGTTTTAATCATGAAGCCTGGGCACCATGATGCCCCTATTGTTTAAACTATATATATATAGAGAGAGACACACACAGAGGTGTTGCAAAGAAACCAAATTTATACATACTCCCCTCTCTCTCTATACACACACACACATAGGACACTGAAATAAGGCACCATGGTGTCTGGGCATCACGATTTCAAATGCACAAATTCAACTGAAATTTGGGTGTATTGTTTTGTTTTGAAAATATCAGTTTTAGGGTATATACTCATCTATAACAATTCAAATGAAACGTATACCTTTGAAAAATATACTTGATTTCAAAGTTTCGAATGAATTTAGATCACATAATTTGTTGATTTATATACATAATCAGTACATACCTACAATCAAACTATCATAAAAAAAGCAATTACAATTTGAATTTCAGTTCAAACTTGCTTGAACTAGTTAGTAAACTAGCTAAACTCAATATCCAAAAAATTCTAAAAATTTTGCACATGATATATAGAAAAATACATATTTTAGACCATGGTGCCTAGGCATCATGCTGTCCTAGTTATATATATAGACGAATGTTTCATGCACCTAGGTGCCTAGGCACCCATATATGTAATTTTCCTATTATATATATATATATACACACACACACACACACCTCTGAAAAATTGTCCATACCACCTAGGTGGTCTTAAATATTCATATACTACACATACATACCATTCATTACGCGAGATACTCCCTACGTTGTCAGATACGACATAGGGTGTATTTACACCCCCGTGTAGAAAAGAGGCATCCAAAAAATACTTTTCACTCCCGGGTGTAATAACACCCACCTCTAATATACCACCTAAACAAACTTGAAATATTTCTTTATCACTAATTTGTATATACTCGTATAAGTAATTACAAGATACTTCAATGTGAACCACATGAAAAAATTACAAGGGAGTCCACAGTTTTTAGCGTATTATGTAAATACCTTCATATACGCACATAAAAAGGAGTATGTCAAAAAAATATGCATACCACATCTGAAAAATTATTTATACCACCTAGATGGTCTTAAATACTCGTATACTACTCGTATATACTCTTCGTTATGCTAGATACTCCCTACATTGTGAGATACGATATAGTGTGTAATTACACCTAGGTGTAGAAAATATGTATGTATGTATGTATGTATGTATGTATGTTTGTGCTAGTACTATTTGTCGGACCCCGGGTTAGCAAACCCAGATCCTCTGTGTTTCCACCGCACTATTCTCTGGATCAGTAGATAGTGATCACAGATATATTACTGTATATCAAAAACATATTATGCGAAATCGTAGATAATACAGTAATAACTTACTAATGGGTCGATTAGGTGAAATTAATAAAATGCAGCAGCGGGAACTCCACATAGATGGGACCCTCCGGACTTGCCCACAAGCAACCAACTTGGGTTCGTAACTTAGTTCATGGCCTCATCGTCTTGCAGCTCTGTTGATCCCTTTAAATCACCACAGGGCTTGACCTTCTTTTCTTATTGACCGAGTAATGGTAATTAAGCAAGAGTAAGTACAACGGTACTCAGCAAGCCACCACACAAGATGCAAAGCTGTCAAGGGAGGCTTGAGGTTCTTTTAGTTGTAAAAGCCTTCTTTTGAAAGTACAATAAGTAAGAAAACTCCTAAAATTTAGAGATTTTACCTAAAACAGATTTTTATGAAATTGATTGTTAGAATGCAATAATAATAGTAGTGCAGGTTACATCCACCTTTTACAGTGCATGGCTACCTTCACCAATGCTAGTTTTCACCACTGGAGTACTTCTCTCCAGGAAAAATCAAAGTCAGAGTACTTCCCTCTGATAGGTTTTTATCCCACCCGCAAAGGTTTTTGGAAATAGAGCTAGCTCGAGAAAGTTTCCACGTCCGCCCTTGACCGTGGGCACACCATTCAAATAGTTTATACTTTGCAGAGATTGTACACTTTACCCACAAGAGACAATCAACTTGACGAGCCTGCATGATTTCTTAGTCACGTAGATCGAGAGATTGTCATGAGACTTTTACAATACCTCGTCCAATCGTCCTCTCACCCTTATGGGTTTATCCCTCACGAAGAAGGTCCCATAAGTTGTGTGGGAAGTTCCACCACAATGTCTAGCGCAGCTGGACTTGCTTACACAACGTCTAGCGCAGCTGGCGAACATCACCTGTATGTAGTGTCCCGATCAGGCCGAATTTTTATTCCTCCTGCACAATCCCTCCTTGCCCCTACCTGTGAGATGACTTCAAGGGTCTAGTAAATTATTCTGCCAAGCTTACAGTTTGCCAGCTTGTGGTTGTACTGTTTTACACGAGGAGGTCATCACAAGATTAAGTCCTTAATTTGTCCAGACGGTTCATACCACAAACCATAATTTCTCGTGCGACATCGGCACCATCCACTCTTACCACCCGCCCGGACATGTATAACAGTTTGTAGGGTTTGGAGAAGCATAAATTAAGTTGTCGCAAATATTCAGCCACTTACATTCCGTGACTGACCCAAAGCAAGTTTTCATGTTTAAATATTGATGATCAGGGAAACTAGTGCCCTGAACTTGGCAGGACTAGCATGGCATTTTAATAAGACATATAACTAGTGAAGTTACCATTAATATCTAGGGTAACAATGGTCAGATGATTCAAGTGTTAAGGAATGTCATATTAAAATTAATACAACATCAAGTGGGCATGTAACTATCTTAAGTTTTTGTCATACATTTGCATAATAAATTAAGCATGCAAGTTGATAATTTAAAGGAACATAATTTTGCATAAAATGAAGGATAAACATGATAAAAGTGGTGACTTGCCTTGCTTGGTTTACCACGGTCTTGATCTAATTCAAAGCCTTCTCAGTCAGTGATCTTAAGTTCCTGGTCTTCGCTTTTGCCCAAGTCTTGATCCTGTTCGAATTTGTTGCTTCGTTGAGTCTTCAGATTCTAATACACGGCAAAAAGAACAAAAGAAACCAAATAAATCCAAACACTTTAAATGCCCAACTAAATTTAAATTGTATACTTACTATGATTTGAGAATAGAAAGACGATTCGAGTTAGTATGCAATAAGCATAGCGGTAGATGAGTTGAGCAAAAGAAGGGGGTAGCTGAGTAGCTTTACCATGAGGGAAAATTAGGATAAGGAGGGATCAAAGGTGAAGAAGTATCTATAGGAATTATCCACTTTGGGAAAGAAGGTGGCCATACATAGCCGATTGGAAAAGGCAAGGCTCGATCTTTTATTTGAGGACTTTCTTTTTATTGATTTATATTTATCAAGGAAGTTCCATGAGTCACTGAAGACATATGGATAGATGGGAGAGATTCTCCAAGTTATTAGGGTATTATTACTGAGTGGTAGAACTTAGTGATTTTAGGATGCAGGTTTTACATGAGATGAGTATAATTTTAATTTTTTTATGTAATTTGATATTTCAAGATGCAATATTATATGAGATTGTAACTGCCAACTTATTGAATCATTAATTCAATATCTTAATTAAAGTATGGAGTTGGTCTTTAATCAATGGTTACCAGGTATAAATTGAACTCACACTATTTGAAGTGTTAAAATTGATGATACATTTTTTCAAATTATTACATTAATTATCTTTATTGCCATTTTCTTGGTTGTCATGGACTTAGACAAGATCAAACGGCTATAAATCTTTTATTAAGCTTCATAACTAAATCTTTTAGCCATATTATTATCTTCATGTTAATTACTAAAAAATAGTTCAAGGCATAGACTTACTTTAATTAACCTTTTACAGGACAATTAATTTATTAATCTTGATTGGCATATAATTAACCAATGTTAAGTTTTTAATTTAATTGCATAGATCTTTTCATTATGATTTCATAAGTAATTTCTTATTCTCATTATTATTCACAAATTATTTCATTAGAATGTATGCACGAATATTTCTTAAACATGAATATATCATTTAGCCAAAAGAGTGAAAAGATATGCGACTTTTCTAGTTGGGCCCACCTGTCATACAAAAAGAGAGACGGAGAGGAGGGGGCGGTTCGGCCAGTTAACAGAGCAGGGGGAGCAGTACAAATAGGGGAGGCTGGGTGGCGCAAGGCAGGCGGCGTCACCGGCGGGGAACGACCAGGGAGGTGATGGTGACCGGCAAAATAGGAGCCCGTGGAGGAGAGGAAGTCTGGGGGGTAGCGGCTTCGGTCGGAAGGCATCATGGCGGGCCGGCAGCGGTGGGGAGCGGCCGGGTGTGGGGAGGCCGAATGGGGTGCCGGTGGTCGGAGAGAGGGGAGAGCGAAATAGGGTGAGCACGAGCTAGAGTGGGCCACGAGGAACTCACCTAGGGGGTCGGTGGAGCCGGAGGAGGGCCGAGGCGGGCTAGCGACGTGCACGTGCGGTGACGTGGTCGGGTTACCATGGAGGGGGAGCTCGGGCGGCGGAGGGTGTCGACCGGCAATTGGGTGAGCTTCGGGCACCGAGGAGTTGCTTCCACAGCGAGGAATCGGGTTGGGGCTGATCGAGGAGGAGATGGCGGTGGTGGAGATGACCGGAGAGATGGAACGACACATAGTGGCGACGACTGTCGCGGGCGCAAGGGCGCTACTCGAGCGACCTTGGTTTGGGGGAGGAGAAGGGGTAAGGAGATGTCGGCTTTTTATAGCTCAGGAAGGGCAGGTGGTAGCTGGCGCAATGACGACGCACGCGGCGAGTGGAGGAGTAACGCCGATTGGCGGCATTGAACGCGGCGGTAGGCGTAGGGGAGCAGGCAGGGCGCAAGCGAGGCCGGTGGTAGGGGCGACTGCTTGGCGTACGGTGGCCAAGGCGAAACCGGGAGGTCAGAGGGTGGGCACTACCGGCGACGGGTCGGGCTCTCGGCGGGCCGATCGTCACCGGAAGCGAATAGGGAAGGAGGAAGGAGGAGGCGGCGGTTGGGCCGAAGGCCAAGGGAAAAGAAGCCGGACGGGCCTGGAGAAGGAAAAGAAAACAGGCCAGGGGAAAGAAAAAGAAACGGGCTGGGCCCAAGAAGATTTTCGGGAATGTGTGAATTTTGAATTTCAAGAATTAAATTTGTAATTAGATTTTGAATTTGAGATCTTAGTTCAAATTTTTGGATTCAAAATTTGAATTTTAAGATTGTCGAGTTTTGAGAGATAATTTTGAAATTTTAGAATTTGAATTTTCAAATATTAAAATTGGATGGAAAAGATTTTGTATTGGTTTCAATTTCTATTCTTTGTTTTGAATATCCGGTTTTCAATTTTTAGATTTGAATTCAAGAATTCCAAGGGAATTGGGATTTTCTCAATTTGATCTTCAATCTTGGTTCTCGATTCCAAGGTGTTTTTAGTAGTCAAGTTTTTGGCAAGAATCCAAATTAAGAAATTCGAATAACACCAAAAATTTTGAGATACACTATAAAATGATTAAAAGATGTTATAATTTTCGTAATTACAATAGTTTCTTTTTAGGATGTTACACTGTTCCATCCTAAATCCCTGCTAGGAAGGTTCCAAACCCAGAAGGCAGCTAAAGTTCGCACGAAGCAACAGCAGCAGAAGGTGCGACACCAGAGAAAAAAGTGGCGATTTGGACGCCAGCTACACATGTACAGAGAGAGATAGAGCGCGCACGCGCAAGGCATCATCAAGTACGCGCCTTTCGTATCACACACTACTGCCTGTCTACTTGCTAGCACTCCGATCCCAAACAACCAAGGACAAATTGCTATAGAAAACAAAATGATTTGCAGACTGCAGTGCAGGAATGGCATGGAATCGTCAGAAAAGAAAGAGGCTAGCTAGCGTCAGTATGTTCCATTGATTCCCAGCTCACATACACATATAGCCTCATGCCTATTCCATGAGAGACAACCAAACAACCACAAAGGAGAGAGAGAGGATAAACCAACAACACCAGGCTAGAAATGCAATCATGCTTTAGATGGGGTTTTCAGTTACCACTTATGGTTGCGATTTATGGTTTTCTGTCTAACATGAGTGTTTGTGTGAACGTATCTAACGTCGATAAGTCGATAAACCGTTTTAAAAAGACCTTCTCGATAAACCATTTCGAAATGATGACGAAAACCCGTTATATTTATTTATTGAAGAAAAATTATAAATCGTAAATTATAAGTTAAAAAAACCTAGGGTTATTTCTTTTCTCGCTGCCATTCCATCTTCCAACATCCCTTGATATTTTCTTGAATATTCGCTTCTATCAACCCATTTGTCCATGCTTATCTCTATTTTCCATTCCATGTCTAATTTTATCTTTTTTTGGTTGTGGATCTATGATGATAAGTGTCGGGACCCGAGCAACAACTCCAAGACCCTCTGTGTTATTCGCACTATCCCAGGAAAGCTTAGTGCACACAGGGTTCCAGCGATGAATATCTCACATTCAACCATAATATATTAAAACAAAGATTTGATAATAAGCTCAAGGTTTACAATAAAGCATAACACCAAAATAACAGTGGAAACCAAATAAGATAACGGCAGCCCATCCAGCCTTCCCACAAGGCGAATTGACTGTAAGACGTGGCCTAATCGTAGTCCTCACCGCAATCGTCGAAGTCTTCTTCTGAAAGAGTTAGATAGAGCCACATGAGTACAAACGTACTCCACAAGCTACACCAGGAGATTTAACAGATTGAATGCATGCATAAGGATTTACAAGGATGACATAATATAGTTGTTTGCAGAAAATGACATCATTTGATTTAAACATCATTATTACAATAAAAGCTGATTTGAATACATTAAGTAAAACAACATTGTTCAAAATAATAACTTTAGTGAGGCTCCAACCAACACTAACCTATTCTCGGGTATCCCACCCGGACCATCTTTCCAAAAGATAACCAGATTTTCCATAAATCAGATTTTCATAACCAAAGTTTAATAAAACCAAAGTCTAATCTGTGAAAACCCTACTCAAGATGTCCATGACCGCGACACGGCTATCCGTGATAGTTTTACTCTGCAGGTGTACAACTTTACCCACAAGACATGTTCTCTCGTTTTGCCACGCGGTTAACACACTGCCTTAGGTGTGTGGCTGAGAGTTCACGACAAAGCCTTTACAATGCTTAGTTGTCAAAAAGATAACGCCGCCACTAAGGTTACACTACAACACGAATCCACGTGTTGGAGCCCCCTTTTGTGCCATGTGAGACTTCCCGTGGCTTCACCACGCCCACATTCAACCTTTAGCGATATCTAGTTGAAACTTCACAAATTAGTTGGCTAGGTCCGTCCCATACCGGACTTGTGGTAGTACGGTGTGACTTTGTAAAAGTAGCTCACGCATCGGTCCTTAACTTGACTTAGGCCAAACCTCGAACCCCTTGTGCCGGGCAATCAACATCGAGCTACAACTACGATGCATGCCAGCAAGCACCCACCATCTTACCATTGCCTAAGTCTAAATCAGTTTTATATTTTGTTTATAAACATTTCATAAACAATTCCGACTTTCCAAAGTCAAGAAATCAGTTTTAAAGTCTATCATTTTATGTGAAGGAAGTTCCCAAATCTTAATATTCTTGGCATGGCTAAACATTTCTACCAAATGTCTAGTTAATACTAATGTACCAACTAGGTTTTATCTAGGTTTGACAAGGTATAATGACATGAAATATCAAATTGGCTATACAAAGGAATTAGGCATAACTATCATTCAAATTGAATTTAAACTAGAATTGAATAAAATTACGCATGCATAATAATTTAAAACAATATAAATATTGTTAAAATACTGGGAGCAATATGATCAAAGGTGTAGCTTGCCCGGATGCTCGGCGTGAAAGCGTCGTCGAATCGCCCTCGACAAAATCCTCGTAGTCTACACGTAAAGAACCAAGAAAAATTCAAATAAAATTCAAAAATTTGAAATAGACTTAGAAATGAATAGTTCATATTTTAGAAAAATTTAGAAATTTGAAAGGTTAAATTTGGAGTTAAAATGAGCATTTACGGCTTTAGGAAGTTCAAAATGAAGGAAAAGAAAAGGATTAATTTTCCGAATTAATTTTGTATTAGAAAATCTGGAATTATGACATCATCACAGGATAAATAAATAAAAGAAATTGAAAAGGTGACGTGGCGCCACGTGGTCGCCATCGTGTTGCCACGCAGCCCACATGGCGGCGACGCGGTCGATCGTCGCCGCACGGCAACGCCACGGGTGGCGCGGCTGGCCGGAGTGCGCCCACCCGCGCGGCGGCGGTGAGGGTGGCGGCGGTAGAGGAGGCGGCGGTGATCGCAATGGTACCGTGGCGAGGCCCGGGTGGCCGGAGATGGCGGCGGCGGAGAGAGAAGTGGCGGCGGCGATAGGCTCGGCGGCTTCCGGCGGCGGGGAGAGGAGGAAGGTGGGAGAGGGGAGGAGGGTAGTGCGGTGCCGAGGAGGTCTCGGGAGGGGCTTTATAGGGAGGAGGTGGGTGGTGGTCGCCGAATCCGCGGCACGGGAGGCTAAACAACCGTGTGAATGTAATCGGTTTTGCGCCATTAATGGCCTCGGGGTGCGGTGGCAAGGAGGAAGCCGAGGCGGCCCACCGGGAGAGAAAATGACGCACTGAGCTCGGGCGCTTTTAATGGTGGCGGCGGTTTTGCGTGGGGAGGCGAGGCGGTCCGGGCGGCGGCAGGGGCGGCGGATGGGGTGGCCGGGCGGCGGGGGAGGCCGGCCACGGAGAAGGCGAGGGGCGCGGCCGTGCTGCTCGCCAAAAGAGAAGGAGAGAGAGCAAAATGAAGAAGATGATGAGGTTAGGGATGACAAGTGGGTCCCATTAGTAAGTGAGAGAGAGTGTGTGTTAAAACATTGGATGGCCTAGATTGTGACAAGTGGCAAGATCTTGGCCCTAGGTTTTAAATGAAAATGAGAGGTTAGGATTAAATGCGATAAGGGGTAAGATTAAATCCTAGTGCAACACTTGTCACCACCGGATTAATCCGGGTTTTAAATTCGGATTTTATTTTCGAAAATAGGAGGAGATTTCTTAAACACTTTAAAAATAGTAAATAATATTTAAAAAATTTTATAAAAATTACAGAAAATCCTTGGGGATGCTTTATACTTAAGAAAAATATTTTAAATTTATTTTGACCATTTTAACACTTTATAAAAGTATATTTTGGCGTCAAAAATTGATTTTAATTTCCAGAAAATTTCTCAAAAATTCTATAAAATTTAGGGAGGCCTAGAAAATCAAAATAAATACTTTTTAGCTTTAAGAAAATATTTAAAACATACTTTCTTGCTTTTAGGCTTTGAAAAAAAAATCTAGATAAAAACAAATAAATCCCAGAAAAATAATTAAAGCAAAAAGGAAAATTTTTGGGATGTTACAAACCTACCCCCCTTAATAGAAATCTCACCCCGAGATTTGAACTAGCTAGCAAAGAGATGGGGATGGTTGGTTCTTAAATCCTCTTCTTGTTCCCAGGTTGCTTCATCCTCGGTATGGTTACTCCACTAAACTCTGCAGAACTTGATTACTCTTTTTCTGGTTTAACGCTCTGCTGTTTCCAAGATCTTGATTGGCTGCTCTTGATAAGAAAGATCTTCTTGCATATCCAAATTTTCCAAAGCTGCTTGCTCTGCTGGAATTCGGAGGCATTTCTTTAATTGAGATACATGGAAAACATTATGCACTCCTGACAGACTTGGTGGCAGATCCAATTGATAAGCAACTTCTCTTTTGCGGCTGAGAATCTTGAAAGGTCCGATATATCTTGGTGCAAGTTTTCCTCTTGCCTGAAATCTTTTTACTCCTCGAAGAGGGGATACTCGGAGATAGACAAAATCATTAACTTCAAAGGTTAAATCTCGTCGTCGATTATCGGCATAACTTTTCTGCCTTGATTGGGCTATTTTTAATCTGTCCCTGATTTTTCTTACTTTTTCTTCAGCATCATGGAGTAAGTTTGGACTAGCGTCTTCAAATTTTTCTGGTTGTTCCCAGAGTAAAGGCGTTCTTCATTTTCTGCCATAAAGTGCCTCAAAAGGTGCCATCTGCAAACTGGTCTGATAGCTATTGTTATAAGAGAATTCTGCATAGGGTAATGACTTATCCCAACTATTCCCAGAATCCAAGGCACATGCTCTTAGCATATCCTCTAGAATCGATATACTCGCCTGTCATCCATCATGCTGGGATGATAAGTCAGATCTTGAAGTTAAGCTTACTTCCCAATTCTTCATGAATTTTCTTCCAAAACCGGGAAGTGAACTGACTTCCTCTATCTGACACTATCTTTTTAGGAACTCCATGCAAACACACAATCTTGGACATATATAGTTCTGCTAGCTTACCACCTGAGTATGTAGTCTTGACTGGTATAAAATGTGCCACTTTAGTTAACCGATCAATTATTACCCAGATGGAATCATAACCGGATTGAGTTCTCGGTCCGCTTATGAAGTCCATGCCTATTTCTTCCCACTTCCAACTGAATAGGCAAGGGTTGCAATAATCCTGCTGGCTTCTGATGTTCTGCTTTAACCTTTTGACAGGTGTCACAAGCATCAATAAATTCTGCAATTTCTTTCTTCATACTAACCCACCAATATCTTTCTTTAAGGTCCTGGTACATCTTGGTACGTCCAGGGTGGATTGAGTATGGGGTTTCATGTGCTTCTCGCAGAATCAAATTCTTAATCTCTAGATTATTGGGAACACAGATACGATTCTCATACCAAACAGTTCCATGCTCATCTTCACTGAATCCAGGTGATTTGCCTCTTCTCATATTCTTTTTGATTTCCTGAATATCCTCATCAACTTTCTGAGCTTCCTTGATCTGATCCGGTAGAGTTGACTGGATCTCTAAGGCTGTAAGAACACTCTACTCTTCTGAATTCAAACTTAAGTGAGAGACTCCTTCTTGAAGTTGAGTCTGATCTGCTTCTGCCAAAACATTCTTTGTATAAGACTTTCTGCTGAGCGCATCGGCTACAACATTGGCTTTTCCTGGGTGATAATGGATTCCAATATCATAATCCTTTATTAACTCAAGCCATCTTCTCTGCCTTAAGTTAAGTTCTGCCTGGGTGAAAATATACTTCAAACTCTTATGATCCGTATATATTTCACAGCGATTACCAATGAGGTAATGACGCCAGATCTTCAAGGCATGCACTACGGCTGCTAATTCCAAATCATGAGTAGGATAATTGCACTCATGTGGTCTTAGCTGGCGTGATGCATAAGCTACCACTCTGCCTTCTTGCATTAGAACACATCCCAAGCCTTGATGGGAAGCATCACAGAAAACTTCAAACTCCTTATGCACATCCGGTAAAATAAGCACTGGGGCTGAGACTAGCTTACTCTTGAGAGTCTGGAAACTCTGCTCACAGGCTTTCGTCCATTCAAACTTCTTTTCTTTCTTCAGAAGCTGAGTCATTGGTTTGGCTAACTCTGAAAATCCTGCAATGAAGCGACGATAGTAACCAGCAAGTCCAAGGAAACTTCGATCTCGCCATCGACTTGGGTGGCTTCCATTCCATACCGCTTCTACTTTAGAGGATCAACAAGAACTCCTTCACCGTCACAATATGACCAAGAAAAGCAACCTCCTTTAGCCAAAATTCGCACTTACTGAATTTGGCATAAAGCTGATGCTCTCTGAGTTTTTCTAGGGTTATCCTGAGATGTTTCTCATGCTCTTCCTTATCTTTTGAATAGATAAGAATGTCATCTATAAAGATCACAATGAACTTGTCCAAATATTCCATGAATACACTGTTCATCATACTCATAAAATATGCCGGAGCATTAGTCAATCCAAATGACATTACAGTGAACTCATAATGTCCATATCGAGTGGAGAAAGCGCCTTTGGGAATGTCCTCGCTTTAATCCTTAATCGATGATATCCCGACCTCAAGTCTATCTTGGAGAAAATACTTGCTCCTTTCAGCTGATCAAACAGATCATCTATTCTGGGCAACGGGTACTTATTCTTAATTGTAATCTCATTGAGTCCTCGATAATCTATGCACATCCTCATACTTCCATCTTTCTTTTTAACAAACAACACAGATGATCCCCATGGTGAAGAACTTGGACGAATATATCCTTTTTCTTCCAATTCTTGAAGTTGTTTCTTTAGCTCGACTAACTCATTTGCTGGCATTCTGTATGGTCTCTTGGAAATTGGTGCGGCTCCAGGAACTAGGTTGATCACAAACTCAATTTCCCTATCTCGCGGCATTCTCGCAATTCTTCTGGAAAAACATCTAGATAATCTTGCACAACTGGTACTTCTTCTAGGGCTTGAAGCTGGTTAACTTCACAAATTACTTTTTCCAGTGTTTTTGGGACAAAAGTTACTTCTCTTCCCTGATCATTGGTGAGGGATATGGATCGGCTAGCACAATTGATCCGTCCATTATTCTTGGCTAACCAATTCATTCCAAGAATGATATCCAAACCTTGGGATTCCAAAACTATAAGGTCTGCTATGAACAAAGTCCCATCTATGAGCATCTCTACTTTTGGACACAAGGTACTTGACCTCATTTTTGCCCCAGGGGAATGAACTATCATAGAGCTACCCATAGGTACTGTCCTTACCCCATTCTTAATCATAAAAGCTTTTGAAATGAAAGAATGGGATGCTCTTGAATCAAAAAGGACTGATGCTGGTACTGAATTCACAAGAAACATACCTAGCACAACATCTGGTGCAGACTGAGCTTCTTCAGCAGTGACATGGTTCACATGTCCCTTCATCGAGTTCTCCCGCTTGAATTGCGGCCTTGGGGTCCGACTTCTGATGCATTTGCATTAGCTGCAACTTGAAGCTTCTTCGGGCAAGATTTAGCATAATGTCCTGTTTCCTTGCAATAAAAGCAGGTCACTCCTTCAGGTGAGGCGGTACTCTTAGGCACCTGCCCATGGCTTGCTTGAGAGCTAGGACGATTGGTTTGCTGAGGTGGGCGGTTGGAAGTTGGCCTGAAACTGCTTGACTGCGGCTTGAACTTATTGAAGGGGGTCTTGAACTGACTGTTCTGCGGAGAGGTAATGCGAGCTCTTGAATATCCTCCTGGATTTCCCTTCTGCACAGCCATCCTCCGCTTTCTGTTCTCCATTTCCAAGAATTTTGCCTCTTGGCGAATAGCTTTGCTCACCAGTTGATGGAAATCAGCATAGTCACTAGAGATTAACTGCACAGCAAGATTGTCATTTAATCCTTCCAAGAACCTTTCTTGCTTGTCTTCATCAGTGGCTACGTCTTCTGGTGCATAGCGGGATAGCTGGTTAAATTTTTGCAGATACTCATTAACAGAGCGGCTTCCTTGGCGCAAAGCTCTAAATTCTTTCTTCTTCAGAATCTTGGTTCCCGTAGGGATGTGAGCCTTCTTGAAATCATGCATGAACTCATTCCAAGAAATGGTTTGGGGGTTGGCATGAGAGGCGGTTAAAGTATCCCACCACTCAGAGGCTGGTCCGTTCAACTGATGGGTAGCAAAAAGAACTTTTTCCCGATCAGTACACTGCAGAATCTCCAACTTCTTTTCAATGGCGCGGAGCCAGTCATCTCCGTCCATTGGTTCTGTGCTACTTGAGAAAGTTGGGGGCCTCATTCTCAGGAATTCCGGCAGACGGCTTTGGGGAGCTTGGGCTAAAGGCTGATGAATCTGCTGAGCTGGATTATTGATCGTTTGAGCTAATAGCTGGATCAACTGCGTTTGATTGGCCATCAACTGAGCCCAATCTGGTCCGATTGTCAAGGCGGGGTGGAGGAATAGGGTGGATTCGCTTCCTTGAGCTCCAGCACTGTCGTTGATGTTTCCTTCCATAGCATTCCTTCTTGTGTTCACCATCTTGCTGCAGACTCCCGATTTAGAGGAAAGAAAGAGAGATTTAAGAGAGGTTCTATGTAACATTCCCAACACACAAAAGCAAGGCACAAAACTTCAATAACATCCAAGAAAATACTTCATTAATAAAGATAATCTTGAGGCTATTGACAAAGGAATAACAGCTCACAAGTAGCGTTTTCTAAGGATAACTTAAGCCATGACTACTAACAGCTAGCGCTACTTCCAGTCATCTGGATCTTGCGCTTCTTGGGTGGCAGCACGGTGACAGAAGATCCTTCGTCTTCGGCTTGGTACTGAGCCAACTCTTCCTCTGCACTCAAGTCTCGTGAAATGAGCTCAACTCTCCGAGTGGCTCGGTGCGCGTAGTCCAAGGACTGGGTGAACTGCACCTGACGAACAAGCCGGGGGTTGCCCTCGAATCTCGTGGTGGAGTAGACGCTGTTGGTGCTGACAGGAAACCGGCTGGGGTAGTATCGGAACGTTGAGCGTTGAAGATCCTGTGCGTAGATGTCCCTTAGCTGGCGAATGGCTTCGCGAGCGGCATCCTGGATCCCATTGGCGAAGGTGTCCCGAGGCATTGGAGCGTCGAAGGTATGGGTAGTCGCCCATCTCCCATCTGGCGAAGACCAACACTTCAACTCTCCAGCGCTCTTGGTTTCCATAGGTGCTCTGGTACCCTTGGTAAATAGGGCGAACCAGAAAACCTATCTCCTGAAGAAGAGCCCAAAGGCAATCAGCCAAGTGTCCAGAAAGAGTTCCGTGGGTGCTTTGGGTAGGACGTTCAGCCATCTACAAATTTAGAATGAGAGGAGAAATTAGTAAACAAATTTTAAATTAGAAGTTAGTTGAGAGAGAATGCGGAAAGAGCTGGATTTAGAAAATTTTAAAGTATTTGAATATATAAAATATATCCTTAAAGTTTGTCCATTCTATTCTATCTACGGTCACGTCTTAGGGTCAACCTGGCTCTGATACCATCTCTGTCGGGACCCGGAGCAACAACTCCAAGACCCTCTGTGTTATTCGCACTATCCCAGGAAAGCTTAGTGCACACAGGGTTCCAGCGATGAATATCTCACATTCAACCATAATATATTAAAACAAAGATTTGATAATAAGCTCAAGGTTTACAATAAAGCATAACACCAAAATAACAGCGGAAACCAAATAAGATAACGACAGCCCATCCAGCCTTCCCACAAGGCGAATTGACTGTAAGACGTGGCCTAATCGTAGTCCTCACCGCAATCGTCGAAGTCTTCTTCTGAAAGAGTTAGATAGAGCCACATGAGTACAAACGTACTCCACAAGCTACACCAGAGATTTAATGATTGAATGCATGCATAAGGATTTACAAGGATGGCATAATATAGTTGTTTGCAGAAAATGACAGCATTTGATTTAAACATCATTATTACAATAAAAGCTGATTTGAATACATTAAGTAAAACAACATTGTTCAAAATAATAACGTTAGTGAGGCTCCAACCAACACTAACCTATTCTCGGGTATCCCACCCGGACCATCTTTCCAAAAGATAACCAGATTTTCCATAAATCAAAATTTTATAACCAAAGTTTAATAAAACCAAAGTCTAATCTGTGAAAAACCCTACTCAGCATGTCCATGACCGCGGACACGGCTATCCAGGATAGTTTTACTCTGCAGAGGTGTACAACTTTACCCACAAGACATGTTCTCTCGTTTTGCCACACGGTTAACACACTGCCTTAGGTGTGTGGCTGAGAGTTCACGACAAAGCCTTTACAATGCTTAGTTATCAAAAAGATAACGCCGCCACTAAGGTTTCACTACAACACGAATCCACGTGTTGGAGCCCCCTTTTGTGCCATGTGAGACTTCCCGTGGCTTCACCACGCCCACATTCAACCTTTAGCGATATCTAGTTGAAACTTCACAAATTAGTTGGCTAGGTCCGTCCCATACCGGACTTGTGGTAGTACGGTGTGACTTTGTAAAAGTAGCTCATGCATCGTCCTTAACTTGACTTAGGCCAAACCTCGAACCCCTTGTGCTAGGCAATCAACATCGAGCTACAACTACGATGCATACCAGCAAGCACCCACCATCTTACCATTGCCTAAGTCTAAATCAGTTTTATATTTTGTTTATAAACATTTCATAAACAATTCCGACTTTCCAAAGTCAAGAAATCAGTTTTAAAGTCTATCATTTTATGTGAAGGAAGTTCCCAAATCTTAATATTCTTGGCATGGCTAAACATTTCTACCAAATGTCTAGTTAATACTAATGTACCAACTAGGTTTTATCTAGGTTTGACAAGGTATAATGACATGAAATATCAAATTGGCTATACAAAGGAATTAGGCATAACTATCATTCAAATTGAATTTAAACTAGAATTGAATAAAATTACGCATGCATAATAATTTAAAAACAATATAAATATTGTTAAAATACTGGGAGCAATATGATCAAAGGTGTAGCTTGCCCGGATGCTCGGCGTTGAAAGCGTCGTCGAATCGCCTCGACGAAATCCTCGTAGTCTACGTCTACGTAAAGAAATTCAAGAAAATTCAAATAAAATTCAAAAATTTGAAATAGACTTAGAAATGAATAGTTCATATTTTTAGAAAAATTTAGAAATTTGAAAGGTTAAATTTGGAGTTAAAATGAGCATTTACGGGCTTTAGGAAGTTCAAAATGAAGGAAAAGAAAAAGGATTAATTTTCCGAATTAATTTTGTATTAGAAAATCTGGAATTATGACGTCATCACAGGATAAATAAATAAAAGAAATTGAAAAGGTGACGTGGCGCCACGTGGCTACCACGTGTGCCCACATGGCGGCGACGTGGCCGATCGGGCGGCCACATGCAGCTTGCCACACGGCTGCCTTTGAGGCGCTTCCGCTGGCCACGGCCGGCGAGGGGTGGCGCGGTAGAGGAGGCGGTGATCGCAATGGTACCGTGGCGAGGCCCGGGTGGCCGGAGATGGCGGCGGCGGAGAGAGAAGTGGCGGCGGCGATAGGCTCGGCGGCTTCCCAAGCATGGGAGAGGAGGGAAGGTGGGAGAGGGGAGGAGGGTAGTGCGGTGTCGAGGGAGGTCTCGGGAGGGGCTTTATAGGGAGGAGGTGGGTGGTGGTCGCCGGAATCCATGCGGCACGGGAGGCGAAACAACCGTGAATGCAATCGGTTTTGCGCCATTAATGGCCTCGGGGTGCGGTGGCAACGGAGGAAGCCGAGGCGGCCCCACCGGGAGAGAAAACGACGCCTGAGCTCGGGCGCTTTTAATGGTGGCGGCGGTTTTGCGTGGGGAGGCGAGGCGGGTCCCGGCGGCCGGCAGGGCGGCGGCGGATGGGGTGGCCGGGCGGCGTGCGGGCTACCGCGGAGAAGGCGAGGGCGGCACGTGCTGCTCGCCAAAAGAGAAGGAGAGAGAAGCAAAATGAAGAAGATGATGAGGTTAGGGATGACAAGTGGGTCCTATTAGTAAGTGAGAGAGAGAGTGTGTGTTAAAAACATTGGATGGCCTAGATTGTGACAAGTGGCAAGATCTTGGCCCTAGGTTTTAAATGAAAATGAGAGGTTAGGATTAAATGAGAGAAGGGGTAAGATTAAATCCTGGTGCGACACTTGTCACCACCGGATTAATCCGGGTTTTAAATTCGGATTTTATTTTCAGAAAATAGGAGGAGATTTCTTAAACACTTTAAAAATAGTAAATAATATTTAAAAATTCTATAAAAATTACAGAAAATCCTTGGGGATGCTTTATACTTAAGAAAAATATTTTTAATTTATTTTGACCATTTTAACACTTTATAAAAGTATCTTTTGGCATCAAAAATTGATTTTAATTTCCAGAAAATTCCTCAAAAATTCTATAAAAATTAGGGAGGCCTAGAAAATCAAAATAAATACTTTTTAGCTTTAAGAAAATATTTAAAACATACTTTCTTGCTTTTAGGCTTTGAAAAAAAATCCAGATAAAAACAAATAAATCCCAGAAAAATAATTAAAGCAAAAAGGAAAATTTTTGGGATGTTACAATAAGAGAGAGAGAGAGGTGCCTTGGGCGGTGGAGCTAGGGACCCTGGTTTTAATCCCAGTTGTTGTCAGGGATTGGATGGTCCAATGTGAGATCGTGCTGCGGCAGCAGCATGACATGGATGCCTATAAGTGGTGGCAGTCTCTACGTACCGGCCTGTACGAGTGTGTGTGTGATTTGTTAGGACCTCTCGTTGCTTATGATCCCTAGGGTTTGAAACTGTGTAGAAAACAATGTGACTGGCACTGACTGGGAGCTCTGCCCTTGCTGCAAAGAGTTAATCAAGCGCACTGTCCTTATCAATTGATCGAGCACCGTTCATCCATTGTGTGCTTATCAATGGATTTGTATGTGCTTGTTGCGGTGCTTGCAGGCCATCGGATAAAAAATGGACGCTCCTGATCGAACCCACTGTGATCTAATAGATAAACTGGCTAGTTTTCATTGTGGCCGGCCCGGTCCTATTCCTCGATCTTCATGACACTATCTGGTGCGCTAATTTTACGGCATTTCCGATTGGGGTTGATCCCATATGTTGTTGTTGCCTTGATCAGTCAATGGAAAGAGTCCAGTTTCCCCCCTCTTTTGTTCTGAAAAACCAGGGGTCTCATTTGAGAGAGTTCGTGGACTGGTGGTTAGTGCACTATGCGCTGCGCCTTGCACCTGGCGAGCTGCTCACAAAGGGCCTCCACTTGGCTATTGCTAGCAATTAGGAGTTGATGAAGGTCGGTGATCTCATCTAGTACCTCAGTGTAGGTGGCCCCTATGACTCATGTGAGATAGACCTGATGGGTCAGCATGGGATCATCCTCTACCACTAAAATGAAGGTCTCGTTATGGTGTGCTCCCTCTCAGCGAGTTGGATAGAAACAGAATGGGAATGACATCAGTGTATCCCCATCGATCTTGCATAGATGGGCAGCGTCCTGGAAGGCACTGGCGGCAGTACTCCTCCCGTGCAGGCTCCTAAAGGTGTGGGGGCGGTGGTCGCCATCTCTGGCATAGATCAAGACCTTGATAATCCAAGATTCGCTAACTCCTTCCGAAGTCCCGCGTCCTTGGAATTGGGTTGGTGGTCATAGCCTAGGTACTGCATCAACTTGCGCAAGATCTACGCAAAATTACCTTCTTCCTAGCCATGGGCAAAGTTGTCCCACAGACCGTTAGCTGCTGCTCCTGGCATCTATAGGTTAAAACCCAAGTGTAGGTCATTATTTTTAAAATATAAAAGATGGAAGACAAGTCTGGAACTAAGAGAGATAAGAAGGAGCAATATTATACTATGTTTTAGTAATTCTTTTTTCTAAATTTTTGTACTTAAGTCCCATGATCCCAGCTAATGACTATTCTAAGGTTTTGCCCTACAGTCGTATGATCTGATACCAGCTCTGTCGGACCTGAATTTACAATCCAGAATCCTCTATGATTTTCACCGCATTATTCTCTCGATCAGTAGATAGTGCTCATAGATACATTGCTAAATCATTTTATACAACACTTGAACCATACCATACATTAGCAATACACATCAGAGTTAAAATACACCACGTCGGGTGACAGTTTATATAAGGGTTGAATAGGCCAAATGTTCACAATACAAAAGCGGAAGTAGAAGTAGTACGCAAAGTAGGACCATAAATGTCCATAGGCAAATGACTAGGGGTAAAATATGAATGACATATATTATCTAGGCTTAGATAATATATATATATCCACACCATCTCCATCAAAGTCCACTTAGCCGGGACACGAAACTTGTGGAAGATCATGCTAATTTCCTTCATCAGCTCCTCCATCTGGGCCGAGGCCGAGTGTGTCATCGTAGGCATAAGGATCTCACTCACTTATTTCTGATTTTATTATGCGAGTATGAGCAGAAACCACCATGCTCCGCGTGCAAATACACAATATGCAATTAAATAAATGCATGGCTTATCAAGTAATGACTCATGTTGCTTTATTTGCCAAATGCCTTAAAATTTACAATAACTAGGAATTCCTGAGACTTAGCAATTTTGACTAAAACATGTTTTTCTAAAGTGTGTGAAAGATTGCAATAATAACAGTGGTATAGATCCCATCCACCATTACATGATTTCTGCACCTCATGCTAGTTTCTAGCATTACATTCGCTTAATTCCATCACTGGGATCGGCGTCCCAGGGCAATACAAATCATAGCTTTTACTGTCTGATAATTTTTCAATCCCACCCATAAAGTTTTTGAAATAGAACTATATTGATGTTAAGTTCTCATGCCCGCCCATGACCGTGAGCATGCCTGTTCGAACAGTTTACACTCTGCAGAAGTTGTACACTTTACCCACAAATGACAATCAGCTTGTTGCTCCATATGATTCGTTGGCCATGCAGATGAGTAGATCATCACAATAACTTTTCAAAATACCTTGCCCCTTCCGTTATCTCACATTTATGGGCTTCTCTCACACACAATAGGTCCCATAAGTTGTTCGGCATATCCACATAATGACTAGCGCAACTGGACTATAACTTTCCACAACGACTAGCGCAGCTGACAGACTTCACCCTCTACTTGGTGTTCTATCCAACTCAGAACACATCCTGCATTTGTACTACTTTACTTCCCCACCAATGAGATGACTTTTCGGTCTGATAAGTTTACTAAACCAAGTTGTACTTTACAGACTTGTGGTTATACTTGTCTTACATTGGTAGGTCATGATAAGATTCAATTCTTAGGGTTATCTGGGCGATTCTAACACAATCCACATATTTCCATGCATCCACTGCACCAACCCCTCTTACCATCCTCCTAGACAAATATGCATATTGGGGATTTTTAGAACATAAAATAATCATCTTACATCATACCATCCATTTCCCAAAAGGCTGCCTAGAACAATTTCTCATATTTGGAAGTGATGTTTGGAGTAGTTTGGTGCCCCCGAGTATCTAAGCAGCATTAAACATGGCGTATAATTGTAGACTTACTACCAGTAGGATACCATTATATTTCTTGGGCAACAAGGGTTGATGGTTCAAGCATGTCAAGGATCGAGATATAATATTAATGTAACGAATGATGGACATGTAACTAAAACCCTAGAGCAACACATTAATTTGCATGGTAAGTAAGAATAGTAGCATGAGATTTTAATAATTAAAACAGAAATAATTTGCATAAAAAGTAGGTTTGATATGATCAAAGTGTTGACTCGTATGGTTCATCGGTGGATTGGTCTTGTGGATCTTGGCTTGTCTCGGGTTCTTCTTTTTCTTGGGCCTGGTATGCTATTTTAATGTTGCACGAAAATAGGGATAAAAACCAGCCAAATAGAACTAAATTCAAATAAAAATTTAAATTAACTCTAAAATTCATTATTTTAGTTCCATTGGATATATATTGATGTTATATGAATTTAAAAATCTGTTTCATCAAATTTGGACTTAAAATAAATAAGTTATACTCTTTCAAAGTTTGGATTTGAATTAATTCCAGAAACTAAAAGGGGAGAGAATTTCTCTCCCTGACAGGTGGGACCCACTGGGTTTTTTTTTTTTTTTCTATTTATTTTCTTTTCAAAAATGCTAATGTGTATGACAGGTGGGGCCCACGGTTTTAATTTTGTTTAGGAATTATTTTGTAATTAGAAAAGCCTGGGCTAGTTACTATGCAAATAGTAATTTTGACCCACATGTCAGTGGCCCATACACTTTTAATTCGTTTTAACAGAGTTTTAAATGGGTCAGGCCCACATGTCATATACTCAGAGACTTAACTAAATGAGATGGCCCACATTTCAGTGAGTGCTTAGCAAATTTAAATCATAGTCATTAGTGTTAATTAACCAATGTTTAAACTAATCATGCAACTACAGTTATCGTCTTCCCGCCGAGAGATGAGACGCTCATCGCCAGCAAGGGAGATAGCCGGACGTGAGCTGCTAAAAATGGAATCTACATGCTCGCACGCACCTCTAGGCCAAATCTCACCGGCTAATTCGACCGCGGTAGTGGCCGGCGGTGAGCCTGGGCTGCAGCGGAACAGGACACAAGTCGTTACGACAAGCTACGACACCGGAGTTCAATCCTTCGCTAGGGGAGCATCTATGACTGGTGAGGATGCTACCTGGGTGGTCGGCGTGCCTTAGGGATTGCCGGAGTTGGGTGGAGTCGTGGAACCACGGTGGGCAAAGGAGGAGCACGGCACTAAGGGTGTTGGGGCTTCGGCGATCTACGATGGTGGCACGGTTGCACTGAGGGGGCTCGGGTGATGCTTCGGTCACACGGAATTGAACGGGGGCGGCTCCTGTTGACTGATCTCCGATTGGCCGGAGTGAAGAAGAAGGGGCCTTCAGCGAGGCACGAGCTGTTAGGGAATGATTGCTTGCATGGGAGGGGGCGGTGGAATGAGGCACAGGCACCAGGAGCATGCTCTGGTACTTATAGGGGCTGAGTCAACTGGGTGACGTGGGTGCTCGCGACGGTGGCATGGCGCGGTATGGTGGTAGTGGGGGTCAGTGGGCGCGAGCTGGCGCACTCGGCTGGCTCTGGCCGTTCCAGGCCGGGGAGGGCTAGGCCCACTTTTATTTCCAACTTAATTTTGAATTTTCTAGTATTTTCGCATATTTGATTTTCATTTTGAAATTGCAATTCAAATCAAGGCTGAGTGGATTTTGGATTTGACGCATATTTAGACTTGGCTCGACTGACATTTTCTAGTATCCCATTTGGGGTTCCTGAATGGCAATGGGATAGGACCTTCAATTGGTTTTCTTATTTCAATACAATTGATTTTGACTTTGCATGAATTTTAGGATTCGAACTTCAACTAACCATTTGGTTCAAGTCATGGTCAAATTGGTTTAGTGTCAGCTTCCGTACATGGCATTGGCGTATCTTGGTTCATAGTCCATCCAATTACTAATTTAGGGCGCTTTACTGGCAATTGCTTTTCGGAGTTATTGCTTTTGAACTGAACTTTCTGTCAAATCTGTGTTTTAGTTAGTATTTGTAAATAACTCCAAATTTGGGTTTTTGACATTTTAATTATAGCTGTCCCCTCTACTCTATTTTAGGATTTTGAACTTATGTTTAATATATTGTTGCTTGCTCATACTCGGGATTTTGGTAACTGTACTTTAACTTTTATTTCTTGGTTTAACTTCCTTTGCTTTGTTTCAGGTTTTGGGTCCAGCAGAGTTCTTACTGTCAATTCTCCTATCCTAGTTTCTGGATCTTTTCATATCCGTATTCCGATTTAATTTGTTTTCTCATTACTTACATCTTTTCCTCTAGATTTCATTTCCATGCATTTTTATTTATTAGGAACCTCAATCAAAACAAAAATAAATAAAATCCATGAAAATCCAATTGTAAATAAAATGCAAATCAAAGGTTTTTTTAACTTTACACATTTTTAAGTAACAGGTATTTTTGGGCTGTTACGCAACCCTAATCTTAGCCTAGAGCGTCAAGACGGCGCGGCGGCCAAGGGAGCTCCGAGCCCAGCCAGCAGGTAAGGGGCGCGGCAGTGGCCAGACTGTAGCCTGCAGCGGCGGAGCCAGAGTGGCCGCTCTATTCAAGCCGTCACGGCATCACCGACAAGGACACGAATCAATCACACAACATAAGGTATACTTCTTTCAGAGTTTGAGTGACTGACTTCTTTAGACTTCAATTCTTTTTTCCACATCCTCCCATGAAGATTGAAGAGGATCATGCATGAGAATTGACAAATGCAATGTTAGCTCGACTACTCGACTATGAACTAGGAGGAAAATGGTTCCTTTGATTTCTGCAGACAATGGTTCCTTCCTTGATTTGTAGTACAATGAGGGTTCAGTGATACTTGATAGAGCCTTTTATTTTTGGGTGTCTCTAACAGTCGGCAGTCTATTGAAAAAAGCTCCAATACTAAGGCTCTGTTTGTTTCCACTTAAAATTATTATAATCTAGCTTATAATCATAAGTAGAAACAAACAGTCCAAATTATAAGGTAGCTTATTATAATCTAATAATTTCAGATTATTGTAATCTAATAAGCTCAAAAAAAGCTTATTTCAACATATAGATCACCTTTATCTAAATGACCATAAAACTTGTAAAATTACCCACCTTTGCCATTCATTAACTCCCCAATCTTTAAACATTATAAGCTCAAGGGCATTGTAGTCTTTAAACATTCGAATACAACAATTCATAACTCTGATAATCCAGGCTGCCAAACACCTGACAGCTTATTTCCCACCAGCTTATTATAAACTAGCTTATATAATCTACATCTATAAGCTAGATTATAATAATCTTAAGTGGAAACAAACAGGGCCTAACATGAGGATTGCGAAATGTAATATGGATGCATCAAACTCTCTGCACAAGAGTGACAAACGAGAATTGGTAAAAGGAATTATCTATCTTTGATTTAAAAAAGAAGAGTATAGAGGCTTAACTCAAGACCTTAAGTCCTTAACCATTTATTTATATATTTGGCATGCTAATGTTTAACTGTAGGCAATTGATTTCTTCATCCATTGATTTCTGGTTCTATTGTTGAATTGTCCACTAGCAGGAGCCACTACTACAAAAGAGGTTAAATTGGACGGCTACATCACAGACGGTTCATACGGAACCGTCTGTGCTTAAACTATCACAAACGGCTTATAATAGAAACCGTTTATGATATTTTCACGCACGGTTTATAATAGAAACCGCTCGTGAAAATTAGAACAACACGAGCGGTTCGCTTTAAGAACCGTCAGGAATTTCGCTGACGGTTCTTAAAACAAACCGCTCGTGATAAGCGAGACAACACGACGGTTATTTTAATAACCGTCGTGTAATCGATCGATAACCGATAATTGGTGTATACCGGATTTCGATCTCACCCATCCATTCTCTCCACATCGAATGACAGCACCGCCTCCTCCCACTACTCAAATTTCTTATTAATAACTCCCCATCTATATTTCCACCGGTACTAGTCACGGGTGAGTTCATCCACTAGCTAGCTTTCCCGCATGCATCTCCTCCGCCGTGAGCTAGCGCTGTCACAAGACGGCGGAGGTCGGACAACACACTCTTGCCGTAAGTGTCATAAGTGTGTCTTGTTCACCTTACCGCCGTGCCATGAAGGGTTCGTTAGCTTGTTATCATGTAACAAAAAATTTGCTTCTCCTCCGCCGTGAGCTAGCGCCTGTCATGCAAGACGGCGGGTCACCGGACAACACACTCTTCCGTAAGTGTCGTAAGTGTGTCTTTTTTCACGCACCGCCGTGTCATGAAGGGTTCGTTAGCTTGTTATCCCGTAATAGATCCGAATGTGTTGTTGTGTTTCCGTGTGCATTTGCTTGTTTTCCGTCTGTATTTGCTTGTTTTCAAAGGGCATGTAACAAAAATTTGGACACCGTCTCGTAGGCGGCGTCGGAGAAGACGCAGTATCACGCATTTGTTGTTATCGATCAACCGTCGGATACTAAAGTATCACGACGGTCTGTGATACTAAAGTATCACTGCATTTGCAGTATTAAAACCGCTATGATAATTGAATTATCACGACGGTTTTTATTACAAACCGTCTGTCATAGTAACAACCAATCAAATTCATAAAGACAGGGATCACAAATAAAAGGCAAATTTATTAATTTCAATTCGAGGCAAATTTATTACAAAAGTTGCAGAGATAAAGAGATTGCCAGATTCTAATCTTCCGGCTTCAGACGCTTCTTCTTCGACTTTGGGACTTGGAGGAGCGCCGAGTTCTCGAACGCGTTAAGATTGTCCTTATCCTCAAGACTTCCTCCTCCAAAGATTGGCAAATGATCGAGCGTATGTCATAAGCTCGTAGAGGATAGCATTATAAGATTCCTCAGAATCGCTGCTTCGCTTGAGTGGCAATGCTATCCATCAATCTCTCCATTGCCACAAATGCTTCCTTCGCTTTGTGCACATTGTAGAAAAGAACGAGGTTAAGCGCGGTTTCCCTTTCCTGAGCGGCAAGAAAACACCTCCGTCGACGGCGGATGATGAGGTCCAGCTGACGGATGGAAGCGAGTCGAGAGAGGAGAGCAGGGCGTGAGCGAAGGAGCTGCTCTAGACGTGGATTATTGACCGCCTGTGTAAGATTACGGCCGAACAACTCATGATGGATAGATGAGAGGAAGGAGATGAGTAGAAGAACAGTACTAGAATCCATATTAATTGGTAGCTAGTAAGAACAGTACGTAGGAGATGTGATCACAAGAACAGCACAGATGAGAGTGTACGTATGTAGAAGACCCTAGCGCGCATATTTAACCTTCAAAGATGCATTTGTTCAGATACCAAACATTAATGAAATAGACGCCAGATAACGAAGCGTATACGCTACACGAAACACAAGAGATACGCTCGACTTTTCATTATCACAATTTGGTTATCGCGACGGTTTTAATAAACAACCGTCGTGGTTGGCGGCGTCGCAGACGGTTTTGAATAAACAACCGTCTGTGAAAAGTAGCTTTTCACGGACGAGTTTTAATATAAAACCGTCTGCGATAACCAGCTTTTCACAGACAGATTTTAATATAATTCACAGACGGTTTGTAATAAAAACCCGTCTGTGATAATGCCACAAAGCATTTAATGCGCCGCCGCATCATCTGCCTTCATTTCGATCCAGATCTAGCCATCAAGCTCCTTCGCCTTCGGGAGGCGAGCTAGGTGATTTCGAGCCAATTAATTTGGTGGGAAGAGACAGAGATTGAGATTTGAAGATTCATTCATACTTTTCCGGTAGCTCTAGATATGGTTAGTAAGGAAATTTGTTTTTTCTTTAATTGTATTACAATTTAGATCTAAGTAATTAGTGAGTGTTATTGAAGATGGTTAATTTGCAAAATTGTTGGTTATATAATAGTTGTTGTGTTTATAATATGAATTGAGCTAGCAAATTAAGCCTCCATATAATACATGTGGTCGGTATATATTTAGTAATAATTAGTTAATCTAATTTTTAATACTGAGTTGTTATATATGTACGTAACGAGGACCTAAGTCGGATGTATGCCATGAGCCGTGTGAGTGAAGAGTATATTAATGGCGGTCCGCTTACAAGAGCCACGAGGAGGATATGTTGAATAAGGGGTGGAATATATGTATCATCCATGCACCGATCATGAGAATTTAAAGATGTTTAAGAACCGAGGGCAAATTGAAGCGCACTTGATTCGGAGGGTTTCAAAAAGGGTTATACGTGTTGGACCGGTCATGGCGAAGTGAATGATCATATGTCACGGATGACATCGCCATGAAGTGAATGATATGTCACGATGACATCACGGTGAAGTGAATGACATGTCACGGATGATGATACCGATAGGTTACACGATGATAACTGGATCGGATGCTTCGCGATGTAGAAGAGAACTATGATCGAGAGAGTATGTTAAATTCGTGGCTTGATGGAGGACTCGGAGAAACCTTTGTTCACGTCTCGCAAGTACACGAGGTTGTCTACCGTGCTTGAACTGCTGAAATTGAAAGCGAGCAACGGTTGGTCCGACAATAGTTTCACGGCCGCTAGGTCTTTTAGCGGACATGCTTCCGTGAGGAAATGAGCTGCCTAAAACCACGATAAAGCCAAGAAGGTTCTTTGACCATTGGGAATGGAAGTAGAAAGAATACATGCATGTCCGAACGATCAGATCTTATACCGTCAGATATTGAAATATCACGACGGCTTTAGTTTGCAAACCGTCGTGATATTTCAATATCACTGACGGTTGTTCGACAACCGCCTGTGATAACCTTCGATTATCATCGACCCATAAATTCGACAGCTTCACAAACCGTCTCGTGATGACGTTTTTGAACTGTCTGTGATGACCTTTTCTGTAGTAGTGAGCTACTCCAAATTCAAAATAGAATGACGACCACAAAAACAAGAGGTTGCAGATGCACAACTACAACAAATAGATGAGGTACTAAGAAATTCATCGGTTGAAAGAGCCTTCTCGACAATGAATATTATCAAGACTAATTTACGCAATAAGATATCCGATGATTGGCTTAATGGTTTGGCGGTGTGCTATATCGAGCGAGAGGGCTCATTTACTTCTTCTACGGTTCATTTACAACTATGGACTAAGATTCGTTAGTGGGGTATTTTTCAATATCCTATTATTATCAATACATGTTTGCACATGAATTATAGTTGTTACTTCTATTTTGTGTCATATATTCTTATTAGTGCAATTGTAATGTAGTTTTATCGTGAATTGTTTTGCTTTTGGGTAAAATATTGTCTGCTGGGTTCGCCACTGCTGTGCACTGCACTTCCCAGGGGCTTTCAGTGCAAATGATTGGTCCAGTGGCCGGGCAAGTTCAGCTTGACCCTTATTGTGTCCAACCACGGCGCACTCTCCCACATCCTACATAGGGGTGGAAAACGGTAACGGATAATTCGTTTTATCCGATATTCGTATCCGAGAAAATGTAAATGTGGTAAGCAAAATTCCGTATTCGAAAATATTCGTATTCGTATTCGACAATATTCGTATCCGTATTTGAGAATATTCGTATTCGCATTCGTATTCGAGAATATTCGTATTCGTATTCGAGAATATTCGTATTCGCATTCGTATTTGAGAAGAGGAAGAGCCAAGACCTCAACTAGTACACTCCTCATTTCGCTCAACTAGTACTCAAGACTAACTCTTCAACTCCTCATTTCCAGATTTCCTCAACTAGTACTCAAGACTCAAGAGCCAAGACCCCAAGTCCTCAATTAGTACACTCCGTGCCGCGATCGCTTCTACCACGCCATTTCGGTGGCGATCGCTACCATTTGTCAGGTCGGATGCGTGCATAACTAAACTATAAAGCGTCTAAATTCCAGGAATCTGAGATCATTACAGAACGAGGTGATGTTTACAGTTTTGGTCGATGGATACAATTGCTACCGCAAAGGCTACATGTGTGAATAAACAATGGTGCCGTAAATATGAACTGTGGAAATCATATTTTGAGAAAATTTCAAATGTCAAAATTTGAATTTAAAACCGCTAATCGGAAAAACCTACGATTACAACATTCGTAGGAGGATATTCGATTCGTCGAATTAAGCATATATTCGATTCGAATCAGTATTCGTTATGACATTCGATTCGTATTCGAGAATGTTGAATTGATCCAGATCCGCTTTTAAAAACATGAATCCGTATTCATATTTGAGACTACCGCGACCCTGACTTTGGCCGCGTCCCCTAGGGCTAACCTGGCCAATGGGCCACCCGGCATGCTACGGGTCCGTAATGGATGCAGTGTATCGTGACATACTGATCTATGTGTCTGTTCTCTGACCCAGGCACAGCACAGAGAGGGATTGTGTCTTATTGGACCGATCTAGAAACACTTAGCTAAACAGGGCACCAATGATCCGTTGATTTTATTGCTAGTCATAAGTAATTTTACTGCCAGTCACAAGAAATTTTACTAGTAGTTGTTGAATCATAAGTACTTTTATTGCCAATCATAAGTAATTTTACTGTCAGTCGTAAGTAATTTTACTGCTAAGTCACCCGTCCACATTTACAAGAATGCAGTAACTCTAACACAAATAATTTTACTATTGACGAGGATAGAATAATTCTCAAATTATTATGTCATTATATTTCTTTAATATACCTTTTATAAATAGAAGAGAAGTTTCTCAGGATATTCGTAAGTCTTACTGCGACGACTCCTTAGCCGTAAGTTTTACTGCGACTACTCACTGGTCGTAAGTCCTTCTACGACCACGTAGTCGTAAATCTTACTGCACCTACTCTATATGGTCATAAGTCCTTCTACGACCACGTAGTCATAAGTCTTCTGCGACTACCCCTGGTCATAAGTCCTTCTACCACCACGTAGTCGTATGTCTTACTGCGACTAATCTCTGGTCGTAAGTCCTTCTACGACCACGTAGTCGTAAGTCGTACTGCGATAACCCCCAGGTCGTAAGTCCTTCTACGACCAAGTAGTCATAAGTCTTACTGCGACAACCCCTGGACGTAAGTCCTTCTACGACCATGTAGTCGTAATTCTTACTGCGACTACTCTCTGGTCGCAAGTCTTTCTACGACCACGTAGTCGTAAGTCTTACTGCGACTACTACCTAGTCGTAAGTCTTTCTACGACCACATAGTCGTAAGTTGCCTTGTGACCACCTTATGGTCATGAATCTTCCCGCGACCAACCTACCTCCGACTAACTTGTCTACGACGAACAACTACATTGTGGGTTCGTCTGATAAGGCAGTTAAAACGTGTATTTATCCAATAACCGCACATGATCTCTCTGACAACAACTACTCCACGGTGAACAGCCACTACATCTCTCTGATAATAACTTCCGTCAGACGGTTATCACCCGAAGCGTTAAGGCATCTTCTAGCACGGGACAACGCCGTCGCTTCACCAGCTATATAAGGGTGGACATTCAAGAGGGAGAAGAGGAGGCTAATCCACGCAAGAGACCGTGTAGACTCTTTTTCGCATTACACAGTTATAATCATTTCTTCTGCATAGTAATGGCACAAGACGTAGGGCTATTATTTTCTCAAGAGAAGGCCTGAACCTGGATAAAAATTTCCATATTTCTATTCCATATTGCAAGACTCTGATAATTTTCTTATCGGCAAGTTTATCTTTTTTTTTACGCTTGATGTCTTCATGGCAAATGAATAGAAGGAGAACTACTTTGACTTGGCTGACTACGCGGATATCGACAGGAGGCCTGCTACGACTACGAGCATACGTGCTTGCTTCCGACGGTGACGCCATCTCGGGAAATCCATCATGGTATCTTGGAAACCGCATCGCAGAAAAGGCTGAAGAAGGACCCTCATTCCCTGCAGTAATACCCTAGACGGAGGAACCAGTTTCCCCTGATGGCAAGGGTCAATCCGACCATGAGCAGGACTCGCAATACAACAATGAGCCTACCCCCAAGTGTTCAAGTCCCCTAACGACCGCTCGAGCGGTTTCAGCGAGCCCTGGAATATGTAATTCTAGGAATTTGTCATTGACTAATGGTCTTAACTCTCCGGTGGAACCTGCAAAGAAAGTGGCTGGGCTCCCTATGAGTTCCCTTGTCCCTTCATAGAGTACTCATCCATCTGGAGATAGTTATAGCCCGAATATCCCTTCCTAGGATTCGGTAGGTTCACGCCTGAACTCTAAGTGGTGTGCTGGCCACCGTGGTTTCGACTAGAAAACTGGAGAGATTTGATGGGTCCCAAAATCCCATTGAATTCCTTCAGATCTACACAACCGCGGTTCGAGCAGTGGGAGGTGGAGAGCACACTATGGCAAACTATCTACCAATTGTACTCGAGGGATCCACTCGATTGTAGTTGCTCAATCAACCATTCGAGTCAATCCATTCGTGGCAACATCTCTGCAATCTTCTATTAGCCAACTTCCAGGGAACCTACCATCACCCTAGGAAAGATGATGACCTGCACCGGATGCATCAAAACAGCAACGAGACCCTACAACAATTCATCAGGTGCTTCAGTCAGGTTCGTAATTCAATTCTGGAGGTCTCTAATGTTTCTGTCATTAGGGCATTCAAGTAGGGGGTCCGCAATCAAAGGTTCACATAGGATGTCGCCTTGAATTCTCGACTACCGTCGTCGAGCTCTTTAAGATGGCCAATCGCTATGCAACTGCTGCTAAGGCGGTCAAAGAGACTAAAACCATCGATTGGATCAACCAAAGTTCTGAAGAGAAAGGTGAAGGCAGTAGGAGAAAGAGGAAGGCCGGAAGTCCAAGAGCAGGACCAAAAGTTAGCAGCCTCGGGTCGAGACCTCGAAGGAAGTCTTAGCCGTAGGCGATGAAAAGCCTTGGAACCCTAAACAATACTCCGATCATTATAACAACAAACCTAGGTGGTGCCCTTTCCATAAGAGGGAAGGGCACGACCTTCTCAATTGCCAAGTTTTGCGACAAAAACTCGAAGATTATTACTCGGCAAAGGGTCGTTCCCTATGCTCGATGAGTCAGAGCAAACGAGTGGTCAGAAGCACTTTGAAGACGACAAGGAGATGTCGTTCTAGGAGTATCTTCAACATACGAGTCAAAACGACAATATAAAACTTTCGAGCGTGAGGTAAACTCCAACGTAAGGTAAAGTTCATTGACCCTTCCCTTGTCAATTATTTTCTGAAGTGGTCGAAAATTACTACCTCTTTTGAGAAAGTCGACTATCCGACCCCTTCAACTTGACCCGGCCAGTTTTCGATCGTGGTAGAACCCACCATCAACAACTATCGAGTAAATTGAGCATTGATCGTGGGTGGTAGTACTTTAAATATCTTGTTTGCATGTGCTCTAGACGATATGCAAGTTCCTCGAACCAAAATAAAACCAGCATGATATTCATTTAATGGGATCGTACCAAGATCTTTGGCCATGCCCGTGGCGAAGTTTTTTGCATGTTACATTCGGTCTAATGACCGGTCTAAAACATAAGCAAAGTCTTACATGGGCCTATGGAGCGCTTCCCTCAGGTCCAAAAACATTCATATGCTCTCCTCATGTCTTCGAGGAGTTTAAGGCATTTTTTTCAGGTACACAAAATTGTTGTGCCACCTGAGTTTCCTTAGGAGAGGTCCTCCAGTATAGGGAAACAGCAGGATGCATGGCCCAAATGGATGGTTGAACTTGGGGCGTTCGACCTCCACTTCGTGTCTCGAACGGCCATTAAATCCAGAATCTTGGTAGACTTTGTCACCAAATAGACAAATCCTGAACCTATTCAGAATCCCCAACAGTACGCTACCCACGATGTGTGGACGGTATACTTCAACAGATCACTTACACTAAGTGACTCGGCAGCTGGGGTGGTCCTGAAATCTCTCACGGGAGAAACCTTAAAATATATCATCCAATTGCTCTTTCTGGCCCCTAACAATGTGGTTGAGTATGAAGGTTTATTGACTGGCATATGAGCCGCTAAAGTGCTCGGGGTTCACCGATTACTCGTGAGAGGAGACTCTCAACTAGTCTTGAATTAGGTTAGACAAGAGTATCGATGCTCGAGTACGACCAGTGTCTCAGTACTTGTCAAAAGTACGAAAGCTTGAAAAGTACTTTTTCGGTTTTGAGTTATAGTATATTCCTCGGAAGGATAACTTCCTCGCATACTAGTTGGCTCGGATAACTTCTTCCCGATCACAAGTACCACTAGGGGACTTCCTGGAATAGCTCCAGAAGTCGTCTCGGGTCGAAACACCAGAAACAACTCCTAATGAGACATCCTCTTTAGAGTACGAAGAGACGTGGATGGTTCCCATCTACGACTACCTTCAGAAAGGTTCAATACCTGAGGACGATCTAGAAGTAGATCGTCTTGCCTGCAAGACTAGGATGTACACCTTGGTCGATGGAGTACTCTATAAAAGGGGTACTTAGGAGTTCTCATGCGATGTATATCGCAGAAAAAAGGATTAAAACTCCTTCATGACATACACGGGGGCATCTGTGGAGCACATACTTCCTACATAACATTGATCGGTAAGACTTTTCAACAAGGTTTCTATGGGCCAATAGCCCTCAGCAATGCCAAAGATCTGGTTAAGCATGTATACAATGCTAGTTTCATAGTTGCAAATACACCAACCAGCTTAGGCTATTCAAATAATTCCTTTGTCTTGGCCTTTTACAACCTAAGGTCTTGATATCCTAGGGCCGTTCCCAAGAGCGCCGAGGGACTTAGAGTTCCTCTTCGTAGCTATTGATGCATTCACGTAGTGGATCGAAGCCGAACTAGCAGCTGGGATACAATAGAAGCCGCAAAAAGGTTCATGATGAGAAGTGTAATTACTCAATTTGGAGTCCCAGATCGGATAATTACAGACAACAGTAAGCAATTTTGAGCCTGAAATTCCAAGAATTTTACGACAAATTAAATACCAAACTATGCTTTGCTTCGGTCGCCCATCCTCAAAGTAATGGGGCAGTCGAGCGTGTGAATGGCCAAATAATGTAAGGAATTAAAACCCGAGTTTTCGACTAGCTTGTAAAGCGCTCGGGGGCTTGGGTTAAAAATTACCTTAGTATTATGGGCAATTAGTATGACTCCTAGTGGGGCGATAGGAGAAACTCTTTTTTCCCTAGTTTTTGGGGCCGAGGCCATGCTTCCTCCAGAACTAAAGATCTGGTTGACAAGGGTCAAGCACTTCAACAACTCTAACCAAGAGCATCTTCAAGCGGACGACATCAACCTACTCGAAGAGAAGAGGAATCAAGCCTTAATCTGATCAACAGTCTATCAACACCATGCATAAGTACTATAATCGTAAGGTCCAGCCTCGTAGCCTTTCTGTAAGTGACTTGGTATTGAGAAAATCCAATCCCAATCTAATCGGAATAAGCTTGTCCAAAAGTGGGAAGGTCCTTACACCATGGTCGAAGTCATACGCCCGACTCTATACGACTTGCTATGGAAGACGACCAGATTCTCTCAAACTCTTGGAATATCAACCAATTATGCAAATTCTATGAGTAAACATCTCTTAATTTTTCAATAAAGTTTTCAAATTATGCAAATCTTTATTGTCGTATGTTCAGTAGAGCTTCTTGTTTGTTTGTTCGACCACTTCTAGCATATCTAATTTATTTAACTGGTCAAAGAAGGGAACACCACTAGTCGAATCTCTCCTCTCTACATGTGGTCCTACCCATTAGAAGGAGCTTCCTAGTGCCGATTGATTCGTAACTCTTGCTATCAGCACACAACAATTGAGTTGTCTATGAAAACGTTGAATGAATGTTCAAGAAGGAATTCCGAGTATTTACTTCTTATCATTCGTCTTCGATTTCATTCACCTGGTCGAAGGGAAGTAATGACTCCTAGATGAAGTCTTTCCTCTCTGTATGTGGTCATGTCTACTAGAAGGAACTTCTTAGCGCAAACTCGTTCTTTTTCTTTGCTGCCAGTACATGTAATTGAATTTGATAACGATGGTCATATGAATCACTCTGCTTTCTGCATACTTCACTCTGTATTATTTGCTTAGTTTATTCATATAAAGTAAATAAATAGTCGGGGCTAGGATAGAGTTATTCACATAATTTTATTTCTTAGTTGTAAATATGTTCTCTTTCATTTTCTTTTTTATCTTACGAGCAGTAACTACTCAATGAGACAAATTGCAAAAAAGGAAGAGGTCTTTCATCATCCAAAGGTAAGTATTTACAAAGTTATCATTTACAAACTATTATGAAGAGGGGCAGTCGAGTTGTATCTCCTCTGCGACCTTTCAACTGAAAGGTTCTACTTCCTCGATCAGACACACTACCTCTGATTTAGAGCAGCCAAAGTCATGATCGATCTAGTGCTAGCCTTGAGTTTTACCAACGTTGTCGTAGAGATTATGTTCATCGGCAGCTTTATCCTTTCATCCTTTTCTTTTTTGATACGATCCTATGACTACTCTATGGTCATAAGATCTTCTACGACCATGTAGTCGTAAGTCTTTCTACAACTACTCTATGGTCGTAAGATCCTCTATGACCACGTAGTCGTAAGTCTTTCTATGACTACTCTACAGTTGTAAGATCCTCTATGACCACGTAGTCATAAATCTTTCTATGACTACTCTATGGTTGTAAGCTCTTCTATGATCACGTAGTCATAAGTCCTTCTACGACTACTCTATAGTTGTAAGTTATTCTATAACCATGTAGTCGTAAGTCCTGCTACAACTACTTAATAATCATAAGCTCTTCTACGAGGTATATCTCGGGAATCGATTAGGTGGAGTGATTAGAATTCCTATGTTCTTGATGTCTGTCTGTCTTTACAACTTAAGCGAAATTACCAAATTGACCAAGCCTATTCCTGATCGATAAAGGTCGAAAAGGCTCTGCTTTCGATCACATTTTTTGCCTATAACCTCACTTGCTCAAATAAGTTACTTTCACTTGAAGTTGAGGGGCTAAATGATGATGATATAATAGTCCTCAAATTATTACGTCATTATATTCCTTGAATATACCTCTTATTAATAGGGAAAAGTTCCTCAGGATAGTCGTAAGTCTTGCTGCGACTATTCCTTAGCTATAAGTACTTCTACGACCACGTGGTCGTAAGTCTTACTGCGACTACCCCTTGGTTGTAAGTCCTTCTATGAGCACGTAGTCGTAAATCTTACTGCGACTACTCTATATGGTCGTAAGTCCTTCTACGACCACGTAGTCGTAAGTCTTACTGCGACTACCCTTTAACCGTAAGTCCTTCTACGACCACGTGGTCGTAAGTCCTACTACGACTACCTCCTGGTCGTAAGTCCTACGACCACGTAGTCATAAATCTTACTGCGACTACTACCTAGTCATATGTCCTTCTACGACCACGTAGTTGTAAGTTGTCTTGTGACCACCTTATGGTCGTGAACCTTCCTACGACCGACCTATCTCCAACTAATTTATCTACGACAAATAACTGCATCATGGGTTCGTCTGATAAGGCAGTTAGAATGCGTGTTTATCCAAATAACCGTACACGATTTCTCTCTAACAACATCCGCTACACGGTGAACGTCCACCACATCTCTCTGACAATAACTTCCGTCAGACGGTTATCACCCGAAGCGTTAAGGCATCTTCTGGCACGGGACAACAGCCATCGCTTCAACAGCTATATAAGGGTTGATGTTAAAGAGGGAGAAGAGGAGGCTGATCCATGTAAGAGACCATGTAGACTCTTTTTCGATTTACACAGTTGTAATCATTTCTTCTGCTTAGTAATGACATAGGATGTAGAGCTATTATTCTCTCAAGAGAAGGTCTGAACCTGGATAAAAAAATCATGTATCCCTGTTCCATAAGACCATAGCATAGTCTTCTAAAAGAATCTCCAAATCCAAACAAATCATACGTAATATCGGTATCAAAACATCGACAACTGTCAACCACAAGTAATTTTATTGTATTACCACGGAGAGTTAATATATGTGCCATACCAAGCCGAACCACTATGCCAAGATGTCAGTCTAAATACGACACACCCGATCGAGCCAAACCGATATAATGCCATGCTTAGGCCGAACAAACAATACCATACCTAAGGCTGCCGCGGTGTTGAAAAACCGTTTGGCCAGGTCTGCCCTGGGATGTTCAACACGATTATCCAAAACCGTGAATCCTGGCCAATGCCAGCTAGAATTGTAAAAGCATGCTGGTAAAACCAGGTTTGAACACCCCTAGCGTCCCTCTGCCACGTTTCGCCTTGAGTTTTTTTATTTCTTACTTTTAGTTTCTTATTTTCGTTTTTCTAACTTTTTATTTTTTGGATTTTTTGTCTTTTCTTTTTTTCTCATATGAATATTTTTTAGGTTCTATTGATTTTTTTTTCAGAATTTTTAGATATTTTTTGGAAAATTTCCTAAAGCATTACTCAACTGTTAGGTACTAGTATTGTTACGCAGTTGGCAGTTGGTCATCAAATCGTCAATGTGATTTGCTGATTAGTGGGTTGCCTCAAAGCCCACAACTTGATCAGCTGACGGCAACGCGGGTTGTCGACAGCCGCATTTCGTTAAGCGGATGGTGTGGGCTGTCCGTAGCCCGCCCCACTTGCCATGTAAATATGAATACGAATACGAGTATCTCAAATACAGATACGAGAAATACGAATATTTTTAAATATAAATTTTATTTATCATATTCGTGTTTTTTCGGTTACGAATATTGGCTAAAATAAATTATTCGTTACCGTTTTTCACCTTAGCTGTGCGCGCCAGACGAGAGAGAGAGAGCGCGCTCTCGGTGACACGGCCGGGGTGACCACCCGGCGGAACTGCATGTCCCCAGCGCGCGCTCAGAGCACATCAGCACGGTCGTCTCGTCGCCACGATGCCGCGCTGGCAATTAGTCAGTTAGGAAGCCCAGCGTCGCGGCAGGCGCCGGTTTTCATTTATTAGCGGTAACCGCAACTAGATTATTCACGTCCTCGCCGCGCTCGACACGCGCCACCGGAACGCGCTTAGCTCGACGGGTTTGACGGCTACACGATCGATCTGCTTCCTAGACGTCGGCTTCGTCCGCGTGCCGACGGTGGATGGCAGGAGGTGGTGCCTCCACGGACTCGGGGTGGCGGGAACCCTCCGCCGACCGCATCGGCACTCTCATCTCCATACAGTGAGTTTTCCCCACTTGCATTAGCCGATGCTTTCGGGCTGGGTACTCCATGCCGCGTGCTATATATGTGCAGCATGACGTCGAGGACGACGAGTGGGAACGGTGTCCACTGCTGTTGGACGACGGACAGCGGGACTGTTTTTTTTTGGCTACGATTTGTAGTTTTTGGTTGTTTGTGCGAGAGATTATAGAGTAACAGAAACTCATGTGTGATTTTTGCCGATATAAATGAAGTCGGTATAGTATATACTACAATTAACTAGTAGACCTTATCTTAAAAAGATATTTCATTTAAAAGCTAGTTACTATCGAAAAATTTAAAAATAGCTTTTAAAAGCCGCAAAAGGACTAGGGCGATCAGCTCGTTGGTGCTTTGCAGCCTGCCCGCCAACGTCCTGCCTGATCTCCAACTGCCGAGGAACTGCTGAATGGCAGAGATGAAGCAGTCCGTCAGGTACAAGTTGAGCACGAGACATTCCATTTCCATCCCAACCCCTGTACACATATGAGTTCTAGGCCAAAGGAAGTGCACGTTTCGTCACGTTGTCAACATCCGGGTACACTCTTGGTTCAGTGCAGTGCATTCTAAATTACAATGGCATCAAACCTTCAGGAATATAGTGAATCGCTATCTTAGGTACAGAAAATGGCTCGACATTCTCCAGTAATATGCAACACATAGCGTCATCTGAGGCCTAAAGAGGAACCTTTGCTGTGTTACTGAGCTAATTTGCTCATACTATCTAGACTCCTGAGGAGATCCCATCCAGAACTTGCTTCTCCATGAAGTCTCTCTCATCCTCGTGCTTTGGATACCTCGGTCTTGTCAAGGAAGTCTGACCACCTGCAGAATAGCATTCACCGCAAGGCTCTTCATTAGCCAAAATGACTGTCTTTAGGGCCGCTCCAAAAAAGTTATGTTTCTGGTTTCTAGCTATAGCTCTTAGCTTTGACTAAAATTGTATTGTAACGTCTGTAAACTTTTTCTGAGTTATTTAGTTAAAGAAAATTAAAGAAAAATAAGAAAAAATGAAAGTACCGTTATATCTCTACGGACAATGCGAAGGAAAAAGAGGAAAAACAAAAGCAAAAAAGAGGAAAAAATATAAAAACCAAAATTAGAAGCCAACATGTTCCAAGTGGCTTCTGACTTAAATAAACTGGAAGTTCAAAAAAATCAGAAACCAAAGCCGTTTGGAGCGGCCGAGTAGCTCGCTCCATGACCAGCCTTATGAAACTCATGTATTCCTCCTATTTCTCAAAGACAGCAAACTATAGATTTCACGAGGTGGTGGTGCTAATATCCAAAATGACATTCTTTTATGATTGAAGGAGTATAAGGTAAATTTCAATAGAAGGAAGTATAATTTTATTAGTTTTTTTAATATATCACAAAAGAAATTAATGCTTAAAGTTGTATTTTAAGGACCAGGGAGTATCACGTAAATTTGAAAATATTGATTACGCTAATTAAGGAGCCGTGCCGGGGGTTCATCAAAACCCCTACTCTAGATTTCACTAGGTGGCGGTGGCCCATGGTGGTAACATATTTGGCTTGGAGGGGGTGCGACTCAGGTGCTGGGGGCACAGTACTTAGCACGTGCGGGGTGCCCCTAGCACCCGTCATATGTCTCACAAGACCCAAAAAATTTCGAAAAATTAAAAAAAATACTTACAAAATTCGAAAATTTGTAAAAAGTATTTTTATGTACTTAAAAAAAATACTTTTTTAATAAAAGTATAAATACAAAATTAAGTACTTATAAAAAATACTTTTTATACTTAAAAAATACTTTTTACAAATTTTCGGATTTTGTAAATATTTTTTTTGAATTTTCAGAATTTTTTTGGACCTTGTGGAACACGTGGCGGTGCTGGGGCACCCCGCACGCTAAGTGCTGTGCCCCCAGCACCTGAGCCGCACCCGGCTTGAGAATGGCAGTGGCCAGGCGATGTCGATGACGAAGACAAACGAGTTAGGTTTTTACGGGACGGTGATGAGTCCAATGATGGTGGTAGGAATGGAAATAAGAGGGAGGTGGTCGGTGATAGGAGTATGGCAGCGTTGGAAGAGGCACCAATGGCTGCGAAACTACAAGCCTTTAGATCCATTTGGAATATAGGAATTTTACAGAAATTTTGTAGGATTACGGCAGGAATTGAAAAAAAAATCACTCCGTTCCAAAAAGAGCATTATTATCCTTTGAAACATCAACCAACCAGTGCATGATCTTTGTTCAGAACCATACAAGAGACTTTTGCTGTCTTGTTTCTTCTTGTTTCTATCTCATTTTAATTTATAGTATGTCATTCTCCAAGCACAGATCGAATTTCGAAATGAAGCTTACGTAGAGGCACACTAGATTGGGAGCCATCAGCTATCTTCACGATTTTCAAAATTTCCATGTTGGTTTGATACCGAACATAAGCAGGTTGCAATGCATGATTGCACATAGTTATCAACTTGTACTAGGTATGGCCTCAGATTCTTTGACAAGTTGACAGCATCGAGAGTTGCAAATCAGTTTAGCATGAGTTGCTCCAAAAAATTAAACACCAAATTCCCGTATCTTCAGCAGTTCTCTGGATTGGATAGATGATCCAGGCATTACAATCAACAGAACCAAAACTCGGCCATATACCATCGGAAAATTGGATCTAAGAATGAAAGACTATCCTTAATTGAAGGACCACGGACTATGGTTCCTCATTCTTCACAACCAATGTAATGTGCTTGCCGTCAACAGAAAACCTGGAGCTTGAAGCTATCTGCAACAAGAAATAGTTCAGCATTTTGCATCAGTTAGCAAGAGTCTCTCAAACAGGAATGAATGGAAAGAACAGGTAAAGTACGCTACATCAGCATTTTGCATCAGTTAGCAAGAGTCTCAAACAGGGATCAATGGAAAGAACAGGTAAGTAAGCTACATTGCTTTCATGTTGATTACCTTATCCATCAACATAGCACGCAGCTGCTCCTTATCTTCTGTCAGACCACATTCCTGAAGTTCTTCAATTACTAACTTTTGTAGCTTCTTCAACTTCATAACTCCATCTGGATTCTGAAAGGAAGGAAGAAAGCTCAACTGTCAAGGATAAAGATAAATTGGACGAAACCAACATTTCTTATATTGAATGTTTACCATCTTCAGTGTTTTAGTAATGATTTTCTTCCACTTGATTTTCTGCTTTTTAGTGTCTTTATGGTTGGCACCACTGGCTGGTTCAACAGCCATGCTCTTACTCTGTGTTTTGTGTTTAGGCTCTCCATTTTCAGATTGTATCACCTCTCCAATGTTCAAGCTCGACAAATTTTGTCTTTTTGCATTATCTGGTTCCTCTGGAGCTGTGCCATCTGTTCTCTTTCTTTTCGCAGCATCTTTGTCCACATCTCTTTCGCTGTCAGCACTCTTCCCACCATTTACTTGTGTAGATTCTATCGTTGGTGCACCACCACTTTCCTTGTCATTTGTAGTTTGTTCAGCTCCATTTGCTTGCTTCTGAGAAGCATGATAGGCTTTTGCTTTTGCCCTATGCTTCTTGCCATCAGCATGTGATAAGAGAGTTTGCTTGCTAGTGGTAGTTGTCTTGCATAGGCTGTGATGCAAATCCACAATTATTATACACAACTCTCTAGATATCTCAGGAATGGTGAATTCTTTGAATTAAGATCTAAATACTTCAATCCATAACTAGAATGCATACATTAGTGAAACTTGAGAGTGCTTCAGCTGAAATGTCCTGACTTAAAAGCCCAAGCATGGGATTGTTTATCCAAACAACGATGACATATTTTCTCTGTAAATTTGAAGTTGTCTTAAAAGAATGACCACCAAAAGTAGGGTTGCCAGCAAACACATATGAAAGGCATTTGCTACTACAATCAATGGGGACAAAACAATGCCTAACCTGCTGTTAGTGGTGGACATTTGCAGATTGAAAAACTTATCACACGTTTTTATTATCACCCATATTTCACTGTCTATATATATATATATATATATATATATATATATATATATATATATATATATATATATATAGGAAAATACATTCTACACCCGGGTGTAGTTACACCCACCTCTAATATACCACCTAAACAAACTTGAAATACTCTTTTATCACTTTAGGTATATTTGTATACTAATTATAAGATACTCCAATGTGAACCACACGAAAAACTTGTAAAGAAGTTCATAGTTTTTAGCGTATTTTGTAAATACCCTTATATACGCGCATAAAAAGGAGTATGTCGAAAAAATATACATACCACTTCTGAAAAATTGTTCATACCACCTAGATGGTCTTAAATACTTGTATGCTACACGTACATACCCTCCGTTACGCGAGATACTCCCTACATTGCGAGATACGATATAGGGTGTAACTACACCCGGGTGTAGAAAAGAGGCTTCCTATATATATATATATATATACTTGCTCATCATGTATGTCAGTATGTGACTAATTCAATCTAAATCATCTTAATAGTTCATTGCAATACACACACAAGCTATGAACATTAATCATAATCTACACTTCAAATATTAGGATTATAGATAGTTCAAGTAGAACCATCTGCACATATCATTATAAATATGCTGAGGGATCACGTTAGCACACCTGCAGAACCAAGGGGGGCGTGTCGACAGCCCAACATTGATATCCACATCGACATTTGGCTTTGGTTTCTCTGGCTTATGCTGCGCATTGGTGGACGGTTTGGTCTGTCCCTTGGGACCATACTTCTCCTGAAAGGAGAACACAGCCACAGCCACAGCACAGAAATGAACACTGGACCAGAGTCAAAACCATGATTTACACATAGAACAACAGCCCCACATAACAAATGGAATTGTACCGAAGTACCTCAACAACTTTCCAAAGTACTATATGATGTGGAACTCAATGAACTCTGGAGAACACACACTGAAGAACCCATCCTAAATCCCTATCTATGCGCCAAACTAACCCTTTAGTGAATTATTACTCCTACAATTCACAGTCAGAAACCTAATCCTAATCAAATAATAAATCACAAAATGACCCCACAGGCTACAACCTCTAAATATAGCTTACCCGCCAATTATACCACGACGAAATCACCCTAAATCCCAGTCTATCCATTAACCCGATCATGTGTATGCACTCCAAAATGAATTTCCCAAGCAATTTGATCTAGGCCTCAGTTAAAGTTGCAACGAAAGGAAACTCAATCCCAATAATATCCAACACAATCCAACCAGATACCAATCCACCAGCAGGCCACAAGCTTGACAACTTACCCACCAATTGCACCAAACACGCCACATTTCATTGGAATTGCGTAACAAGACAGTAATTTCACACCACGAAGAGAGGGGGGAGGGGGGTGAGTGGAGGGGAACTCACGGCCTCGGAGATGCACTGGGTGTGCGCCTGGACGGTGTCCTGGCTGAAGACCTCGCCGCAGTCGATGCAGGAGAGCTGCCAGCCGCCGCAACACAAAACCAACCATTCGCAAATCACTATCCCCACGATCCCGAAACCGATGAGTAGCAAAACGAAATCGACGCGGAGAGCGAGGGAGAGTCGGTGGGTGGATCACCTTGTAGGCGGAGCAGGAGCGGAAGTGGCCGGCGAGCTTGGGCTTCTTGAGGTTCTCGCCGCAATCCTCGCACTGGAACCACACCATTGCGGCCTCCCGGAAGCTTCTCGAAGCCGGAGCGGGAGGCGGGCGTGTGTTAGGGTTTTTGGTTGCGAGGAGGCGGCGAGGCGAAGGGCGCAGCAGGCCGTGGAGTGGAAGCTTCTGGAGGAATGGCCCAAGGGCCCATGTAATTTCTTGGGCCACGGCTTTCGGGAGCTTAGTGAATTCAGCGCAAAAGGCTATTACTCTGCGGCCCGCGCGCCCTTGGGTATTTGGATCCTGCCTGCCCGCGCGCTCCACGGTGACCGGCGATTTTGTACGCCTTCCCTCGACAGGGTTCTTTAGCGGGCAATGGCGGCGCGGTGGAGGTGGCGGTGCTGCGGCGGGGGAGGCGCAGCTTACGGCAAGGCATTGGTGGTGGTGTGGGAAGCCGAGGAGAGCCGGGTTATACGGTTGGAGAAACGGCAAATTGGGCGGGAGACGTCGGAGGCGAAGAAGAGCATCATCTCCCTCCCAATACGACGATGATATGATGTCATGACACGTAAGGACCGTGAAGGCCGTACAGTGGTGAGGATAGGCCTGCCATTGGGGTGGGTATGGGCCCACCTGTGCTTGCCCACACCCAAACCCATGTCTCACTTGCCAGTTCTACACCCACCCTTTTTTGGATTTTTTTTAATATTATGTTTTTTATTAATATTATATAAATATATCATCGCTAAAAAATTACATAAATAACATATTCCATGCTCTACCGTAATGGGAGCCACGCGGCCTGACCGCGCCCACGAGTAGGGGTGCAAACAGAGTGAATAATTTTCGTCAGTCCGACCGACCGAAGGCTTGCGGAATGAATACGAAAGGGATAGATGGGTATTCGGCACTATCTGTGTCCGACTCCGACTCCGAGAAAAAAATACGGAATAGGATACATGATAAGTGATATCTGAGAGACCATGTGGAGGTTATCCCGTTGTGTATGATGAGTAATTGACATCGGTTTAAAAAAGTCGAGTTTAAGTCGGTTGGTTCGGACCTAGACGTTGCGTGGCATAACGGGCTCGGTCGGACTTGGTCGAACCTAGTCGTATGGGTTTAGGATGTATATTTTGATGACTCGACATGTTTGATCTCTATTTACGCTTTCATGTATCGAGCGGTGCTATTTGATGTGTTTCTTATCCGTGTTGGTGCGCAGGACGCCGAGGCGCAGTCGTGGCGAGACACGGTGGACCTGACTAGGCGCAGTGGCGTTGAGGTCGAACGGTCGGGATGTGTCGAAGACGGCGTGGACTCGAGGTGGTTGCGAGGCGTACACGACAAGGGCGCTGAAGCTTCCTGGAAGGTGCGGGAGGGCGAATCGGTAATTCGCAAGGCCGCACAAGCGGAGACAGCTCGTTAGGGTTTAGCCGTAACGGGTTGGAGACCCGTTAGCCAAGGGCTATAAATAGGTGTTGGGGGCTGCATACCCCTTTGTGGATCACAAGTGTTTTAGTGCTCATTTATCACTTTGTGTGTGTTCCTCCCAAGAAGCATGTGAGGCTCTTGGTGTTCTTGAGGATTGAGAAGGAGAGAATTGATTGAAAATCTTGTAATCTTTCTTGTTCTAATGTTCATGCGTATGGGGACTCCTTTGTAGTTTTGCTTGGAATAAAATCAAAATTTTTCGTTCCTCGTTCTTGTTCTTGTTCTTTGTCCCTTTTCAATGGCTTTGAGAGAGAATTAGTGTTCTCTTCTTTCTTTCTTGTCTCGACTTGAGTTAAGATATCATGTGTTTGAGCTCCGTTTGTGATCCGCTTCTTGAGTTTTGCTCTCTCGTATTCTCTGGTCTTCATCTCCTTGGCTTTCTTTTCTTTATCCGAGGTGCTCTTTTGGGTTTGAGTCATTTCTCCCGAGATCTTCCGGATGTTTTCGTTTAAATCCTAATTAGGTGATCCGTGATGCTCGGCGTCGTAGTATCTTTTCTCCGTGGTTGGTCTCCTCTCTTGTTTTCACCTTTTCTAGTTGTTGGCACTTTTCTTATTTCTGTGTTCTTTCTTTGCCTCTCGGTCGGAGACGAAAATCTCTTGAATCCATTTTCGTGCTTTGGTTTCTTTTGGTTTTGCTTGTGAGGATTGTTTTGGTTGAGCACAAGAAGTAGTTTGCCGACACCACCGCAGCCACCAGACATGACTTCTTTATTTTCGTCTTCTTGCTTTTAGTCTTCTTGTTTTGTCTTCAAACTGCAGCAAGTATTAGCAATTTTCATTGCTCTTTTAAATGCTTTTGGTATGCACTTTTGCTGTGTTTACTTTGGTTGCAACCGAGATTGATCGATTGTTCACCGCTCAAACTCTTTCTCAATCGGCAGTAACTAGTTAGCGACACTTTACTTCTTCCTTTTATTTGGCGTGAGGTTTCATTGCTTTTCGACTTTGGGCGACATCATGAGAGCTATCTCCTTAGTGCCTTTTCTTTTATTTCTTTTCTTGACCTTTGGTGATTTTGCATGTAGATCAAGCGGCAATATTTTCAAATGAAATTTTTACCGACTACTCTCGATTTATGCTGAATTTTTCAAAGGTCGCATGCGTTCCAAATTTCAGCAAGATTAATTTTAATTTTCTCGTGAGGTGCTTTGTTTTGCATCGTTTTGAAAACAATGTGTCGAATTCTCGGGCGATTTTAAAAAGAGAGCGACATTCACCCCCCTCTTTCGCCATTTCGGTCCTACAATTGGTATCAGAGCCGGTTAGCTCTTCTTGATAGATCTTTAACCGGTCTCAAGAGCCATGGCGACGGACAAGTACTCGACTAAGCCCCCGATCTTGATGGGATGGATTTTCCATTCTGGAAGAGTCGGATGGAGACCTACATCCAGGCTCAGGGCTACGCCATCTGGCGAAAAGTCAAGGTCCAGTTTGTTGTTCCCGCCGATGAGAACATTAATCTTGGGAATATGGTCGATGTTGAGGCAAACGCAAGGCGAGGAACATCATCATTCGAGGATTGAGCGAAGCGAATTTGATCGCATCTCTCACGGCGTCGGCCTTCGATATTTGGGTGACCCTCAATGCTTACCATGAGGCACCACCCAAATAAAGACGGTGCGACAAGACCGATTCAAGCGAATCTGACAAATTCGAGATGCTTGCTGGTGAGTCCCTTGACGAGTGCTTTTCTCGCTTTCACAAGATTTTGAGCAACCTCCGAGCCGTCGGTCTCACATACTCCGACTCGGATAACGCTCGATAAATTCTTTCTGCACTCGATCTTCGGGTTTGGGAGATGAAGGTGACTACCATCAAGGACACCACGGACCTCTCGACCCTGACTCTTGACGCGCTTTACTCGCCTCAAAACTCACGAGATTGACATAGTCTCTCGTCGGTCAAGTCTCGATCGATGGCACTAGTCACCGATCCCACCGCCGCTCGGTTCTTCTGCGATTCTCTTTATGGGTTCTCCTATCGCTCTCTGTGATGTAATCGATGATCGGTTAGGCGGCTAGAGGATGAACAATGGCCCTCCTAGCTCGGAAGTTCTCCCATGCTTACAAGAGGAGGAGGGTGGAAAGAAGAGGACCAGTGATTTGCTTTGAGTGTGGTGGCCCCAACCACATTCGAGCAAACTGCCCCAAGCTGGAGAAGGGCAAGAACGACTACGGCGATTCGGGCAAGAACGACTACACCGACAAGAACCGCAACAAGAAGCCTCCACTCGACGCAAGGCAAGAAGAAGTTCGCGACTTTGGGAAGGCCAAGAAGCTTTTCCACCGCGTCCTCTCGCGTTCGACGACCTCGACCTCGGCGAGGTGGAGGGATGGAGCGACGACGACGGGACGGGTGACCAAGACCCCAAAGGCGGCGACGACTTCTCCCATGTGCTTCATGGCCCTTGAGGGCGAGATCGTGACAATGAGCTCTATTCCGACTCGACGAGGTATGTCCCTCCTATGACCAACTTAATGAAGCTTTTCTTAAGCTAGGAGGATTTCATGCTAGATCTAGAGCTAGGTGTAGCGAGTTGGAGAAGGAAGTAGATAGACTATCACGGGAGCTTACTTCACTTATATCTCGCCCTCCTCCGTGACGATGTGATACATGTTGTGCCTTGCTTGGTGACATGGAGAAACTAAGGACCTCCCATGCTAGTCTGTCTTACGAGCTTGATATAATTAAGGTGGAGAATGTTAGTCTGCTTGCTGAGTTAGAGATGAGTAGGATAGCTGTTGCTTTACCTACTATTGTTGAGACTACTTCTTGCACCTCATGTGAGGATAAGGACAATGCTTTTAGAGGTCTTTATACCATGCTCCTGGATCTGCCTGAGACTTGTGAAAGTTGAACAATTTGAAGATGAACCTAAAACGGGCAGATCATAAACTTGCAGAATTACAAGCTTTTCTTCTTGAGCCTATTGCTTCATGTGTGAATTGTCCTAAGCTTCTTCTTGAACTTGAATCTGCTCAAAATAGTTTCAAGAAGTGATTGACTACAAGATGAAAATGGCTCGGTTTGCTTCTAAGGACCTGTTAGTTCACCTTTCAATCATTGTAACAAACTAAAATCTGACTTGATTGCTTTAGATGAAAAATATGTGAAGCTAACTAAGGACCTACTAAAGAAGCAACCATCTGCTTGTAATGTGTGTGCTGGGAAGAAGCATGAGGGTTTGGTAGAGACGCTTAGGACGTGAACCAATTGGCTAGCGATGGGGATCGTCCTTCTCGAGTCGTTGTGCGTGCACAAGCCATTCGGTCCTCTGCTATTGGTTCTTCTTACGCTCTCTTACCTTCTCGTTGTTCCTTCTTCCCTTGCTCTTCTTGTGCCTCTCTGCTTGGGAGTGTCGGTACCTTATGAACACTCTCGAGAGATTTGTCGGAGGCAAGAAGAAGCTTAATCTTATTCTAGACCAATCAAGATTTGCAAATTCAATCAAGGTCTAGGATATGATTTTCTAGAAGACAGAAGGAAGCATCCACCTGTCGTGCTCAGACCCATAGCCGCAGGTGTGATTGAGGTCAAGCCCAAGAACAAGAAAGTTCAATTTAAATCAGTGGGCTTTGTCCAAGGGATCTCTCGAAGAAGGTGATTTCACCGCACCGGCCTCTCGGATATGAAGCCATCTCATGCTACTTCAACCCCTCGTATATGGTATCATTGCACCTTCGTCGGAAGGATGGGCATTTATTTGACCATTGCTTCAAGCGCCAAGATCGCGTGTAGAGATCGTGTTGAGTCTCTTAAGCGTATTCGGGTCGCCCCTGCACCTTGAGTGCAACTAAGACCAACACGAGGTCTAGGCTTGCTACCGTTGATAGTTTTGGGCAAGACCGGGACTTGGTTTTTCCGAGTCTTCTTTTTAGTCCTCGTGCTCCCTTTGGTCGTGACTTCCGCCGCTTACGAGGGTAGATCTCGCTTTCCCGTCCGAGATGCCTACCCGCGCGTGATCGACATGCTACGGTGCTCGACTCGCTCTTCCGTAGCGGTCGGACCCGACAACGACTTCTGTGCGCTCACGGACCTTCGCTTTTGAGCGACGGAGGCGTAGGGTAGATAGAGGTCACCGTGCTTGACTACTTCATCTCGCTCGACGTGTTACTCAAGTTGGGTGCCAAAATCATCGTTGATTTACCCGATCGAGACTTTACTCTGTTTGACTCAGTTCACGGCGGAAGGAAAGGTTTGGCTCGTGAGACTCGGGTGTTCACGACACATGACCGGAGATTCCCGCTGGTTTTCTTCCTTACACGTGCTCCGGTGATGAGACGATCACCTTCGAGATGCTTCATCCGGGCGTGTCATCGCCAAAGGTACAATCTTGGCGTTAATGATTCTTTCCTTTTGAAAGATGTTGCCTTGGTTAGTAAGTCGCAGATAATTTGCTTTCCGTTTCTCGACCACCGATGACGGCTTTGAGGTGAGTTTTAAGAAAACAATTGCAAAATTCTTGATTCTTCTGTAGTCCGGTTTATGGATTTCTCGCTTTGGGAGAATCTTCGTGCTGATTTTTCCGAGTCTTCGGTGATCCTCTCCTGTTTGGTTGCTTCGAGTCCCGTGACCTTTCCTTCTAGCATAGGAGACTTGGTCATATTGGATTTGACCATTTGACCGAGTTAGCGACCACGATCTCATTCGTGGTCCGCCGAAACTCAAGATGGTCAAAGATATTGTTTGCGCTCCATGCCAAGACCACGGCAAGATGGTTCCGCTTCTCACCCTCCCACACGGTGACTATGACCGATGCACCGGACACCGCTCCATATGGACACGGTTAGACCAAATCGAGTGCGATCGAAGAGGAAGTGGTATGTTCTTGTCGTGGTCGATGACTTCTCGGTATTCTTGGGTGTTTTCTTGGTCTCGAAGGATGAGACGTTTACACATTCCGAGGTCTTTTCAAGAGGCTTTCGCTGAGCTTCCAGTGCCTTACGAGCGATCCGCAGTGACAATGGCACGGAGTTCAAGAATTCCTACCGAGAGGTTCTGTGGTGAGACAGGTGTAGAGCAACAATTCTCTTCTCCGCACGTCCCACAACAGAATGGCATCGTGGAGAGGAAGAACCGTACCTTGGTCGAGATGGCCAGGACGATGCTCAATGAATACTCTACACCGCGGAAGTTTTAAGCTGAGGCTATAGCCACCGCGTGCCATGTTTCGAACAGAGTTTTTCTCAGGGCACACTTGCACCGCACTTCTTATGAGTTGAGATATGGGCGAAAGCCCAGCGTCTCTCATTTTCGTGTGTTTGGTTGCAAGTGCTTTATCTTGAAGTCTGGGAACCTAGACAAGTTCGAGTCACGTTCTTGTGATGGGATCTTTCTAGGCTACTCGACTTCTTCGCGGGCTTATAGGGTCTGGAACTGCGAGTCTAGCAAAATGGTAGAGACCTGTGAGGTGACCTTCGATGAAGCCAGTCCAGGGACTAGACCCGATATCTCAGGTTCTTTAGAGTAGTCTGAGACTATCTTTGTGGATGATAAGGACGATGGAGACGAGGGTCGCTCACCCGATCCGGTCCCCTCATCCACCCCTTGAGGTGCCATCTTCCACCGCACCTCAAGCCGATCAAGACATGCCTTCGCCTCCTCCGGAGCTAGTGGCTCTGTTCCTACTTCGTCAGCTCACGGGGTAGAGGCCACTTCTTCATCTCATCCTGGACCTCCTAGACACATTCAAAGGACCATCCTTCCGAAGCGGTTATTGGAGATCTCTTTGAGCGAGTCACTGCTCAAATCGGTACATCACTTTTACTGCTCCATTCGCCTTTGTTGCCTCCTTCGAGCCCAAGGATGTTTGTCATGCTCTCTTCGACGAGTCTTGGATAAATGCCATGCATGAAGAATTAGAGAGCTTCGAGAGAAACAAGGTCCGACGCTTGTTGAGCCCCTCGAGGTCACAATATCATTGGGACTAAGTGGGTGTTCAAGAACAAGCAGTGAGGATGGTGTGGTTATTCAAACAAGGCTAGACGGTAGCTCGTGGGTACTCCCGTGTTGAGGGTCTAGATTTTGAGGAGACCTTTGCCCTGTAGCTAGACTTGAGGCCATTAGAACTCGCTTGCCTTTGCGGCTTCTAAGGGTTTCAAGCTTTACCAGATGGACGTCAAGAGTGCATTCCTCAATGGCTTTATTGAGGAAGAAGTCTATGTGAGACAGCCTCCAGGTTTCGAGAACCCCAAATAACCTAGTCATGTCTACAAGCTTTCCAAAGTGTTGTATGGACTTAAGCAGGCTCCTAGAGCTTGGTATGAGAGGCTTAAGTCCTATCTTTTGAGGCATGATTTCGATATGGGTAAAGTTGACAAGACCTTGTTCATTCACGGCTTGGCAATGACTTTCCGTCGCCAAATTTATGTCGATAATATTACCTTTGGCGGCTCTTCTCATGCTCTAGTTTCACAGCTCGATGTCATGAGCACCGAGTTTGAGATGAGCATGATGGGTGAGTTGACTTTCTTCCTTGGCTTCCAGATCAAGCAGACTCGGGAGGGTACCTTCTTGCATCAAGGCAAGTACACCCGTGACCTCCTGAGACGCTTCGACATGAGTGATGGAAAGCCGGTGTCGACTCCGATGGCTTCTACGGCCGCACTTGACCCAGATGAGGACGGCGAGCCAGTTGATCAAAAGGAGTTCAGAAGTATGATTGACTCTCTCTTGTACCTCACTGCCTCGCGACCGGACATACCCTTTTCCGTGTGTCTTTGTGCTCGGTTTCAGGCTTCTCCTCGCATATCTCATCGCCAGGCGGTGAAACGCATCTTTCGGTACCTTCGAGCTACCATTGACTATGGTATCTGGTACTCTTCCTCCTCCTGTCTATCCCTTAGAGCCTTTTCGAATGCAGACTTTGCAGGTTGTAGGATAGATAGGAAGAGCACTTCGCACCGCCACATTGGCACTTCTCTCGCTTCTGGTCTTGAGGAAGCAGCCGGTGTGTTACCCACCACCGAGGTCGAGTATGTCGCATGCAGCCGTTCTGTCGCGCCCAGTGCTTTGGATGGTCTCGACTCATGGGATTTTGGGTTAGCTATCGACCGTGTTCCGCTCTTTTGCGATAACACGCCCGCAATTAGCATTGCTAAGAACCCGGCAAGACTCTCGGACCAAGCACATTGATATCGATATCACTTTCTTCGAGACCATGTAGAGAGGGTGATATCGTGCTTCGCCAGAAGAGTGACCACCAGTTGGTGATATCTTCACCAAGCCTTTGGATAGCACGAGGTTTTCACTCTGCGGGAGAGCTTAGGGTGGTTTGTCCTTACTGATTGTTGTGAGGGGAGCTTTGGGCTTTATTGCTTTATCATATTTATTATGCTTCGCTTCCTTACTATTGCATCGCATCTGCGGGTGCATTGGGTTTTAGTCCTTCTAGCATAGGTTAGAGTGTATCTCTTGCTGAGTTGCTTAGACTTCTTTCTCTTGTCTTGTGCTTTCAGGATAGCTGTTTCTTATCTCATTAGGTTGAGCTCACTCACTTCTTGTAGGTTCTAGCGAGGTTGGGCCACCCTCGCAGAGCAGTGCGTGTTTGCTCTCTAGTGTGTGTTTTTCTCGACAATTGTTGTCCCGAGTCATATGCGTAGATAAGAGTTAGTCTGAGTCATTAGTATTCTCTATCTTATCTATGCTTTAAGGACTGCCTTCTTTGGTTTCTTTGCCAGCTTCTCGTTTCTATTGCTTTGGTTCAAGGGAGTTCATTTGGGAGCTTCTGGAGCTTAATATTGACATAATTCAACTTGAACTAAAAGTTGCATCACATGTTAAGGGGGAGCTGGATTTTCTTACATTTTAGCATTTTGCATTGTAAGATAACTACATAGAGCCTTGATTATTATCCTGTTATGACATGTTTACAATGCATTACATCTTGCCATGATATGTGCTTACTTGCTAGATTTATCATGACTTTATATGTGTAGACTAGTCGTTGTCATGCTAAGTTTTTTAAAAATGCACAACTTGAATTAATTCATGTCATGATAGCTCATGAGACTAGTCTGTATTTAGTTATCCTTTTATGATTCATACCATGTCAAATAGGCTGAGTTGAGTCTTGAATCTTCTATTGAGCCTTAGATTGTGTTATGCTAGTTCTTTTATGAAGCATGAGTTAGTTTTAACTCTCGTTCTTGAACTACATTCAAGATAAGCAAAAAGATCTCTTTTGTGCGAAAAAAACTGATCTCACCAATTCTTTCTCATGAGACTGCTTGCCATTGCACTCGGCATGAACTCAGGGGGAGTTTTGGATGACCAAGATCATTTCCTTAAGCTTCTTGCTTGGAGTGGTCGCATAAGGCTTGAGATCTAGCACATGACTAAATTTTGGTTGGAAACGACCATGAGTTTCAAAAGGAAAAACAAGTCAATTGTGCAAAATTTGCTTAATTACAACATGATCAAAGTGCTTGAACAAATGATCCATTTTAGGACTTATAGCACTCTAAGTTGGCTCAATTCTAGCTTCTCGGTTCCACTTAGATTATTGACATGGCTTGCATCATCCTTGGATACCTTTAGCTAGACTATGATCTTGGATAACTTGACATGCTAAGAAATTCGACTAATTTTCATATTATGACTTCTTTGGCTTAACTTGTCTATACATACATCGTCATGATCTCGATAGCTTTCTATGTTGTTATGGCTTGATGTAATCATTCGGTCATTTTGGATAATTCTCATGGCTCTAAATGCTTAGAATAAATAAACTTCAGCCATTTCATCCAAATCATGATATATTCTCTCCTTTGCATCATTGATGTGTTTATTACCAAAAGGGGGAGAATAGATTGGAGAAAAAGAGAAAATTTTATTCTGGGATCTTGCTAGAGTTTTGGAGATCAATTTACTCTTTATTTATTGCTCTAGTGTTCCTTCTGTCGACATGGTCATGAGTTTCATTCCCTTCTTTGGACCATGTTGGACTCTTCAAACTCAACTTCATGCTTTTTCTGGGTTTGTCAATATACTCATCAAGGGGGAGATTGAGAGACCATGTGGAGGTCATCCCGTTGTGTATGATGAGTAATTGACATCGGTTTAGAAAAGTCGAGTTTGAGTCGGTTGGTTCGGACCTAGACGCTTGCGTGGCGTAACGGCTCGGTCGGACTTGGTCGAACCTAGTCGTATGGGTTTAGGATGCATATTCTGATGACTCGACAGGTTTGATCTCTATTTACGCTTTCATGTATCGAGCGGTGCTATTTGATGTGTTTCTTGTCTGTGTTGGCTGCAGGACGTCGAGGCGGAGTCGTGGCGAGACACGGTGGACCGGACTAGGCGCAGGTGGCGTTGAGGTCAGAACGGTCGGGATGTGTCGAAGACGACGTGGACTCGAGGTGGTTGCGAGGCGTACACGACAAGGAGCGCGGAAGCTTCCCGAAGGTGCAGGAGGCGAATCGGTAAGTCGCAAGGTCACAAGCGGGAGACGGCTCCGTTAGGGTTTAGCCAGAACGGGTTGGAGACCCGTTAGCCAAGGGCTATAAATAGGTGTTGGGGGCTGCATACCCCTTTGTGGATCACAAGTGTTTTAGTGCTCATTTATCACTTTGTGTGTGTTCCTCCCAAGAAGCATGTGAGGCTCTTGGTGTTCTTGAGGATTGAGAAGGAGAGAATTGATTGAAAATCTTGTAATCTTTCTTGTTCTAATGTTCATGCGTATGGGGACTCCTTTGTAGTTTTTGCTTGGAATAAAATCTGAAATTTTTCGTTCCTCGTTCTTGTTCTTTGTCCCTTTTTCAATGGCTTTGAGAGAGAATTAGTGTTCTCTTCTTTCTTTCTTGTCTCGACCGAGTTAAGATATCATGTGTTTGAGCTCTGTTTGTGATCCGCTTCTTCGAGTTTTGCTCTCTCGTATTCTCTGGTCTTCATCTCCTTCAGTTTCTTTTCTTTATCCGAGGTGCTCTTTTGGGTTTGAGTCATTTCTCCCGAGATCTTCCGGATGTTTTCGTTTAAATCCTAATTAGGTGATCCGTGATGCTCGGCGTCTGTAGTATCTTTTCTCCGTGGTTGGTCTCCTCTCTTGTTTTCACCTTTTACGGTTGTTGGCACTTTTCTTATTTCCTATGTTCTTTCTTTGCCTCTCGGTCGACAACGAAAATCTCTTGAATCCATTTTCGTGCTTTGGTTTCTTTTGGTTTTGCTTGTGAGGATTGTTTTCGGTTGAGCACAAGAAGTAGTTTGTCGACGACCACCACCGCAGCCAGAGACAGTTTCTTTATTTTCGGTGTTCTTGTTTTGTCTTCAAACTGCAGCAAGTATTAGCAATTTTCAGTGCTCTTTTAAATGCTTTTGGTATGCACTTTTCTTGTGTTTACTTTGGTTGCAACCGAGATTGATCGCTTGTTCACCGCTCGAAACTCTTTCTCAATCGGCAGAAACCGCTAGCGAGACTTTACTTCTTCCTTTTATTTGTGCGGGGTTTCATTGCTTTTCAGCTTTGGGCAGCATGCAGTAGCTGTCTCCTTAGTGCCTTTTCTTTTATTTCTTTTCTTGACCTTTGGTGATTTTGCATGTAGATCAAACGGCAATATTTTCAACTGAAATTTTCTCGACTACTATCGATTTATGCTGAATTTTTCAAAGTTGCATGCGCTCCAAATTTCAGCAAGATTAATTTTAATTTTCGTGAGGTGCTTTGTTTTGCATCGCTTTGAAAAACAAAGGTCGGATTCTCGGGGCGATTTTAAAAGAGAGCGACATTCACCCCTCTGTCGCCATTTCGGTCCTACAATATCCGTCCGTATATATCGTATGTCAAATGATATGAGAAAGTCTGTTGTGACTTCATCTAGTAACAAGATAATATATAGACAGATTGTCACATCTAAACAAGCGGGAGTACTGAGTGTTCTTCCTTCAACATCTCAATAATTAGTCTCTCCATGTTCGCATTGATATCCTATGCAAAGAAGCGGATAATTTTTGCCCGACCAACCGTCCGAAAGATTATGGAACGGATACGGAATGGAGAAATAGATATCCGGCACTATTAATGTCCGACTCCGACTCCGAGGAAAAAATATGGAACATAATATAGGATAAGCGATATCCACCTGTATCCGCTCCGATTGCACCCCTACCCATGAGCCTGATCACGACCCCTTGTGCCCAAGCGCCCCTCCGCGCTATTGCCAGTAAAACTGCACAACCCCAGTCTTCCACCGCCCCTACCCTCCTCCTTATACCGTGTCACCCGTGTCCCCCATCTTCCAACGCCCCCTACCCCTCTCTCGTCTTCCATCGTGCCACCCCTACCCCGCCTTCTTCCACCGCGTCGCACGGTGGTGCCGTGCGGAATCGACGGTAAAATAGTGCGAGGCCACCAACCGATTGGTAAAATGCCATGTTAGCCCGCCGATCGGCAATAATCCATCGGTGTTGTTCATGTCATGTAGTTTTGCAACCACTGCACTTCCGTCGTCTCTTATGTGATGGCGGTAGTAAAAATAAAACCAATTTACAGCCAGATGAACTCGTTTTTACTACCACACCTAGCCCTATCGCATGCTCAACTTGTGACAGCGCAATAAAATTGACACCACAATTATAACCATATAAATCCAACTTTACGAGCATATGAAACAGCTTAAACTATCTTGACAATGATTTTACTGGACGAGTTGTTAGAGTTTACTACCATACGTGGCCGTGGTGAATGATGGCCATGTGATTGCAAAAGTAAAAAAGGATGCCATGTTTACGTCCAAACTAGTGTACACTATAAGGGATTCTAACGATTGTAATGAAAAAATTGCAACAAAATATATTTCGTTGCAATGGTTAATGTTATTGCCACGAATTATATGTTTGTGGGGATAAGTTTGTTATATTGTCATAATTCTAAATTGTTGTGACAATTTTTATTTTCTTTGCAATAAATAGATTATATTTTGTTATTTGGTAGAACACACAGGACTGTGTGCACTAGTATGATCCTAGACTAGTGTACAATACACAAGAGAGTCCGAATTTGCATATCACTATCTCGATACTTTGCCTGCTTGGAGTCCTATCAATAAACCTTCATACTCTGCACATTATTTGTAGCGAGAAAATTTAGCTGAATAGCGTATTTTATGTTCTCTCCAGTAGGAGATACTAGGACTACCCTAGCCCCCAAGCCCTTTAACATCAAGGAATCGTCGAAGTACATAGTGCACTCTTCATGGTGTTCATACTCAGGCTCTTGGGTGGGTTCAGGGTTTGTCCACTCGATAATGAATTCTACTAAAGCCCGTGACTTGATTGATGTTAGTGAAATAAAATACAGATTGAACACCCCAGGTTCGATCACCCATTTTGTTATACGTCCTGATGATTCCCTATTTGGGAGAACTTGACTAAGAGAGTATCCAGTTGGTATGACCACTTTGTGGGCCTGAAAGTAATACCTTAGTTTCCTTAAAGTAATAAGGAGATCATATATCAACTTTTGTATATCTGGATATCGTTCTTTTGGTCCATGTAAGATTTTGCTTATGTAATATACTAGTCATTTGATATTATCACGCTCAATGACCAGTACAACACTGATTGATTGTGGTGTCACAGTAAGGTATAAGAGCAATATTTCTCTTAGTCTTGGAGAGACTAAGACCGGCACTCGTAAGGTACTTTTTAAGCTCTTCAAAGACATCATTTGCTTCCTTAATCTATCCAAAACTTCTGCGTTTCCAAAGAAACTTAAAGAAAGGTAATTCTTGTTTTCCCAACCATGCTATGAAATGTATTATCGATGTCATATAGCCAGTTAGTTTTTGGATTTCCTTCTTTGTGGTTGGAAGGTGTATCTGCTCAATGGCCGCTATTTTTTATGGATTTGCTTCAAATCCTCTAGCCAAAACTAGGAATCTAAAAGGCTTTCTAGAGGAAACTCTGAACACACATTTCTTCGGATTTAACTTAAGATAATGTCTTCTTAAGTTATTGAAAGTTTCTTGCAGATCAGTGACATGAACCCCGATGTTGATACTTTCACGACTAAGTTATCAACATAAGTCTCTAAGTTACGACCAATCTACGGATTAAAGGTTTTTTGTGTTAACCTATATAAAGTAGCACCAACATTTTTGAGACCAAATGGCATCTTTACAAAATAGAAAGTGCCATATGGCATGATGAAGAAAGTTTTCTCCTCATCATCGTTACTCATACTAATCTAGTGGTACCCTAAATATGCTTCTAAAAAGATTAATAACTCACACCTGGAAGTAGATTCAACAAGCTGATCGACACGTGGAAGGGGAAGTCATCATTCGGACAAGTTTTATTGAGATCAGTGAAATCGTTACACATTCATCATTTTCTATTACTTTCTCTAACTATTATAGGGTTGGCAAGCCACTCGGATGGTCAACCTCATGAATGAATCCACCTTAAGAAGCTTATCGATCTCCGAACTTGATTGCCTCCTTTTGGTCGGGTGCAAAGCGTCTTAGCTTTTGCTTGAGCATTTTTTGTCAGGCCAGAATGCTATCCTGTGCTCGATCACCTTCTTGGGGACACCGGGTATGTCGGATGCCTGCCAGGCAAATACATCCGAGTTTGCTAGGAGGAAGGAGACAAGCGACTCTTCCTATTTGGGGTCGAGCCCTACCCTGACCAGTATCTTCTGGAAGGTGGCACAAGCATTTTTGAGTCCAAACGATGCTTTGACATTTATTGGAGAAGTGTCCCTATCGAGTGGAATCTCTTTGATCTAGTCAGAGAGTTTTAGGGCCACCTTTGGTCTTGAATGCTTGGCCTGAACAGAGGCAGATTAGCATTTATGATCAAAAGTTCATCGATCAGATCTAGAGATTAATGATCGCATGCATATGCCATCTTTCTATCCTCTCGAACTATTATGACCAATTTTGGTCCCGGCATCTTAAGACTCTATTAGCCGTAATATGTGGTTATTAGGAACTTAGCCAATGCCAAATGAACCAGAATCCCATTGTATGTTGTTTCAAAGTCTACCAAATCAAATGAGATTCTTTCTACTCGAAAGTTATCTAGACTATCTAACATAACCGGTAGGCAAAGTTGCCCTATCAATTTAGCAGTAGATCCTAGAACTATGTCATGAAATGCATACCTCACAGGCTTTATTTTCGACTTAGGAACTTGCATTTTTCTAAAGTTCTCATAAACAAAAATATTAAAAAGCTACCACCATCTACTAGAACTCGATTAACTTTACAATTATTTATGATAGATTCTACGACAATAGGGAACCTACCTAGTTGAGTTGAGGGAATAGGGCAGTCTTCCTAGCTGAAAGAGATAGTTGTCTCTGACCACCCGGATGGCTTGACAGTGATCAGAGATTCGGTGAGGTTCACTTCCCGCTCCACGGTTTTTAGATGGTGTCTAGACTCGTAGGAGGACCCATCAAAGATCATGTCGATGGTGTGTTGTGGATCCTAATAGTCAATCTCTTCATTGTCATCCTTGTCCTTCTTGGTGCTCGGTTCTCGACCTCCTGAATGGAAGGGAAAGGACCCTTACTCGGGTAATAGTCTTCCAATTTCTTCTGCCAGGCACAACAATTACGTAGATCATGCCCTGCCGCTTGATGAAGTGGACACCACTTCTTATTCTTCTTAGATTCGTTGGTCAAAACTTTTTCCTTTGTTTCGACCAGAATAATCCTTCTTACCCTTATGGACTTCTTTGGAATAATGAGAACCTCCTTATTGTTAGGTTTGCAATTCTTCTTACCTTTGAGAGACCTTTTGGGTGTCCTCTCCTTTTTCTCCAGGCCTGGTTGAGAAATTTTCTCTATCCGATCGATGACCTTGTTTCATTAAACCGTCTCACTAGCGGCTGTGTATCTATCGGCCATGTCGAATAGCTCAACGATCGTTCTTGGAGGATTCATTGCGATGTCCTCTATAAATTGTTGGTTTGTCATTCCTATTTTGAAAGCTTGAATAATAGAGGAGTCTGCAACATCAGGAATGAAATTATGAACCTATCCAAACCTCTTGATGTATTGTTGAAGAGTCTCATTGGGTTCTTGCCGGATTTGGTGAAGATCACCTACTTTACCGGACGGTCGTATGTCTCCTAAAATTTGCGATCAATAGGTCACAGAGCTGCTTTCAGGTGTTAATTGATCTGGCTAGTTGGCTGAGCAACCAAGACCGGGTAGATCCTTCAACGCATGTGGGCAAGTAGTTTGCCATCACATTATCATCACCACTAGTAACTCGGATGGCGGTAGTGTAAATATGGAGAAATTCTAATGGGTTTTGAGTTCCATCAAATTTTTCTAGATTTGTTGGTCGTAACCTACCTAGCCATTGTACTACTTGAAGGCATGGGAAGAAAGCCCAATAGCCTGTAATCAAGTCATGGTGCCTTCTTTGGAAAGGCACCGGATTGTGGTTGGTGGGAGATTGGTTCCTTCGATAGTCATACTGAGGAACTAGTGCTTCGACCCGATCGTGGAAACTCACATGATATCTCTAACTAGCTACTTGGTTCAGGTGATGCCACATATCACCTGATCCAAGCATTCATCCCTCGTAACAAGGAGAGGGAGTGGCTTCATTGTCGAAAAGTCATCTTCCTTCTTGACTACCCTAGCGGAATCTTTGATGGGGTCTTGCTCCAGATGTCGATTATTTCTATTCCAACCATGCTGGCTTCTGCTATAGGAGGAATGCTCGGACGAAGTCAGCGTGTGACTCTGTGAGATCCTTTGTTTCATGTACATTTCTGTACTCCGCATAGTCTGTTGAAGGATCTCTGACACCTAGCCTACAACCTGAGCATATCTCGAGTTTCTGCCATAGTAGGATTCAAGTTGTTTAAAATATCATATACTCATTGCAAGTTCTAGATTGTTACTGAGGGTCTCGAAGGATTCCTATTGGTAGAAGGTGTACGATAACTTGACTTTCCCTCCAAGCCTCCCGCTTGTCCTATTTGACCTGTCACGCGCAGTGGGGTAGAAGTAGGTGGAATAGCATATTGATGGTCACCAATTTTGATGCCTCCACCATCTCGGGGTGATGCATGAGCGTTTCCTCTATTTCGATCAATGGGTCCTAACGTGTTCTATTATGAAGAATCGTGCATGGTACTCAATCGGTATCACCGATTGTGTTAACTTCATGCCTTTAGTATGAATCTCCCATGAGCTCCCACCGAAACTAAGGATGAGCCTTCCCTACTTCAGTAAGGAGCCTCCACGATGTGGAATAGTTGAAATTCACCACATCTAGCGAGCTTTGTGGTGGACTCAGCCAGATCCGATGGATTGTAGATTAGATGCTAAGCATTATCATCTTCACCCAGCTTTATATCGATGGTAACTTCATTGACACTGCGACTAGGTGTCGGTTGGTTCTCGGAATATGTAGCAGCCATCAGCAAATAGCGATCGCCCATGACCGTATTGAAAGTACAATGACCTTCAGATTGCGGTGTTGAGCTTTTGTCGTTATTTTTGCCGGTCAGAAGCACCAGACTTGTAGAGGTATTGGACATTTTGAGTTGGTCAAAACTACCGTTCCTCTATGAATGCCGCTGATGGGGCAGCGAATCTTCTTCCATCCAGTCGATCTCACCGGTTTTAGCGAGTGATGAGCCTGGGATGGAAGAGGATGACAATGACTCATCATGTTCTATGGCACGGATGCATGCATCCATGTTCAGATCGGCATAGTCCGTCAAGTCGAACTAGTTCTCATTGTCCCATGACCCTGCAATGATCGCATGAGCAATGATAACAGGGAACAGAGAAGGATGAGGATTGTTGAATCAAGAAGAACTTCAAGTATTCAATGCTTTCTACCCCACGGACAGCGCTAGCTATCGAAGATCGAGTCATCGATCTTAAGAAAATAATATGAGATAATGGCTAAAATCCTTAGATTAGAACATGATGCTCTTTATTGCTATTAACTGGTTACAAAATGCATTTAACAAGGCATGAGACTAAACCTAAATACACTAAATTGAACAAGATATGAATTGTCTTCATTGTCCACCTTAAATACCAACGAAGATATGCCAATTATCCGTTGGGAAAGATGTCTTATGGGGCCAGTGTGTCTGGTTGGGGAGGCAATTATTGTCAGAGAGAGAACAATTGATCATCGATTGATGTCAATGGGAGAAGAACGTGGGCAACAAGTGCATGGTAGTTGTTATCAAAGACTAAGGCCAAAGCACCATGCTTTTTGGAGTGGACAAGATACGTGTTCCATCTGTCGCACGGAAGGAATATCTTGGAATCCGAGCAGACATCCGGTGACCAAGGTACTCGGGGAGCAACCTTTGAAGGTTTACGACCACAGGGATCTTTTGGCCTTAATTATATATTAAAGCCGTATTTATGAATTTATTCAATCCTCATCACGATTCAAATCAAATGAGAGAATTGGAGAGTTCCTTGCATGTTTCGGTCTTTCATCTTGGCTTCGTGCCCGAATCAAATTAGGCTCAGCTTCGGTAACGCGAATAGGCCAAAACTCCCAGTCTATCTGCGTGAATGGACCAGGATTTTAGTTCAATTTCTCGGCCCATCCACGTGGATCACGGTCAGAAATAGATAAAAATCAAATCAGGAGGTAAACTGTTCTCCTTGCTGTAATCATATCCCCACAAATCCAATTCGTATGCAAACAAAATCTCTGAGAAGTGCCAACTCAAGAAAATCGCCGTCGGTGAGCGAGCTCTGACCGGCCACGCCGGCCTCGTCGACGTCATTGGCGACCACAGTTCCTCGGTCGACAGAGGGTTAGGGCCGACAGAGGTGCCTTCCACCGTCACCGTCTCACCGGCGACATGGACGGTAAGTCTGAACATTTGGGGATAAGGGGAGTGACATGAGTACTGTGTAAGGCTCAGATACATCACAGACCATCAAGGGGGAACTGAACATGGCTGCAATGAACGTTTTCCAGAGTTCAGACACCCGCCGTCCGTAACAGTTACGGAAAACGATTCTCAAGCGTCGAGCCTTTGTGACAGGAAGGCGTATATCAGAATATCAGCCTTAAAAGACGCCTTCCAGACTCGAAAGCGTCCGACCGTCAGGCGCAGACGTGGGTTCATCATGAACCGACCCTGCAACCAGTCAATCATGCGTTTAAAGTAACAAGAGTATCTGGGGCTAAAAAAAGACACCCACTGATTGCATCGAACATGAAACGGAGACTATCGAGCAAATAAACAATCACTGAAAAAATTGCCTCCGGATGCATAGTAGCAGATAAGGCAGCTGGATTTCATCAAGTAGGGTAGTACAGAATCCTTTATACCACTTGTTTCTTTTGTACCCTACAAGCTCAAAATATACATTGCCAGATGCATGATGGCCCAGCTTAACAAAAAGAATTAAGGGGCAACAAAGAAGAACGGAAAACGGGATCATCGCCGCCATCAGGAAACATAAACCCCGCAGATTTCGCAATCTGTACAGTATACAGGAATACAGCCCTTGGCAGCCCAGATGGTGAAAGAGAAAATAAAGAACTGGGCTATGTAATGTACTAAGGCAGCGGTCTAAACTGATCGCATTTGGATTCTCCAAATCTATAAATTCCTAGCAATTTGTCACTGTAGTTGTTCATCAAGCGGTTGTTAGGTTTTGCTCTTGAACTTCCTCTGTGCCTTGAGGTCAACCACAATAACGGTTATGTTGTCCTTGCTCCCCTCCTGGAGAGCAAGTTTTGACAAGCATTCAGCGGCTGCTTGAGCAGCTGGATCTGAGCAATCGCTGCCTCGTGGTGCCGATGATGAGTTTATGCCATTCTTCTTGTGCCATAGAAGTATCCTCTTGCGGGCAACATCACATACCTCTTCATTTGACATTACATCCCAGAGGCCATCACTGGCAAGAATAAGGCACTCATCATCCTTCGCACGGGGAAGGATTGTGACCTCTGGGACCGGAATTATCCATGGCTTCAGATATCTGTCACCTGCAACAGATACAAAACACGAACATAAGATGATATGCTTTTGTAGCTTAAATAATTGATAATATGGGAATGAATCACACAACAAAACTAGTGAGCTATTGTAAAAGCTGATATGACAGAGACTGCATAGACGACACCAAGAAAGTGCATCGACTAAAATAGCTAATTGACAAAAGCAGGCTATCTAACAGTAACTGAATAGGTAATGACAAGAAAGTGCATCTAGTGCAATAGCTAATTGACAAAAGAAGGCTATTTAACATTAACAGCACAGCCAATGACAAAAATGTGCATCGTTCATGTGAGCTTGATAGGATAAATATCCAATTCATCTGAAAGATTTATGAACCATGTCTATCGCCTGAGGTAAAAACTTAAATAACAACGCCATGTATAACTAATGCAAGCAGCTATACATTTAGCGCTTGCAAGGACACCAATAGTAAATGAACAAGCAGAACACCAGATATATATTGACAAACTTAAGGTTTGATTAAAGTAGAAAGAAATGCAACTTTAGAAGTATGTAACTCCTAGACAGCACGTAGCACAACAAATGAACATTTCCTGACAATCAATACACTCAAGGTGTTCTGTGTAATCCAATCAACTTCCCAAAATCCCATCTGATAGGATATATCATGTGTTTGTGACATCCCAAATTTCTAGAATTAATTTTATTGATTTTAATTGGAATTTCCTGTATTTTCTTTTTCTTTTATTTGAGACTAGAGCAAGATTTATTAGAACTAATGAGTATCTAAATTGAGATGATTTTATTTTTGTTGAGTTCCTTTTGAATTGTAGAATTTTTTTAGAATTTGTCTAGAAATTTTACGATTTTTCTGCTATTTCTAAGTTTATTTGAAGTTTCTAGCGTTTTTTGAAAATCCTTAAATAATAAAAATCCCTCTTTTTCACAGGCCAACACGTAGCTGGCCGAATGCACCCCCACCCCACACGTCACCATCCGCTCACCCCATCTCTTCGCACGTGTGCGCTCACCGCTAGGTGGGCCCACCGGATCAGCCTCCCCTTTGCACGGCCCCACCTATCATCCCTCACCTCCCGCCCTCTCTTTCCGCGCCGCCGCCACCCAATTCGGCCCGATGTTACCGGTCGTGCCGCTTTGCGCCGCGAGTTCATGGGAATAACACACTGTCGACTTCGCCTAGCGCAAATCCCGCAACGAATTTTGTGCGCCTTATCCCCCGAAATTCCCTCACCCGATCTTCTACACCGCTGTCGGCCAGCGTGAAGTTGTCGCGACAGTGGTTAGCCCCCAAAGCTATAAAAAGTCTTCGACCCTCCACACTCCCTCAGCCATCAAAGCCCCACTTCCACTCCTCTCGAGCCGCCAAGTGCTCTCGCACCATCCACCCTCTCCGAGCTTCGACGATAGCTCCGACGAGCTATTCCCACTGCGTCGAGACGCCCGAGCCACAGCGTTGGCGCCATCGCCTTCATTGCACCATCGCCAACCTCGCTCGCCTTCCTCGCCCGAGCATCGCCAAAGCCGCCCCTCCGCCAGAGCCGACCTCGCGTCGTCGCTCTCTCACCGTCGGCCACCCTCCCTCGTCTCCACCTACCGTGACTAGGTAAGAAATCCTCCCAAGCCTCCCCTCCCATTTGCGCGCATCACTGGCCGCCGCTGTGCGCTGGCGTGCCTTGGTCCCCGAGCGCTGCCCTGGCCCGGCGAGGTCATGTCAGCATGATGGCTTGCGTGGCACCCGACGTGGCGGTCACGTGGCGCAACATGGGCGCCACGCCACCTCAGCCAAGTATCGACCCATGGACCCAGGGCCCACATGTCGCCCTAAATAGGTAATGTGTGCTGACATCATGACGCATTACATTCCAAATTTCCTATAGAAAATTTATTCAATCAAAAACCAAAATTCTTGGGATGTCATAATTCCCTTTTCCTACAGAAAAATAATTCCAAAAATTCCTTTTATTCTTTTCTCTTTTTCTTGGAATTAAAACTTCCGAGAGACCGTTCTCCTTTGTCAAAGCTCTAATTGAGCCCATTCAAATTTCTAAATTCAACTAAAATCATAATCTACATAAATTTGCCATCCTTTTGAATTTTTGGGGTTCATTTGAATTTTATTTAAATTTATTTATTTGTTTGGTTATTTTCACGTGTAGACTGCGACTATTCTTAGTTGTTCTACTTCGACGATTCTCACCAATCCGTAGAGCAAGACAAGTTACACACCTTGACCATGTTGATCCCAATTTTTAATCAAAAACCAAAATTTTTGGGATGTCATAATTCCCTTTTCCTACAGAAAAATAATTCTAAAAATTCCTTTTATTCTTTTCTCTTTTTCTTGGAATTAAAACTTCCAAGAGACTGTTCTCCTTTGTCCAAGCTCCAATTGAGCCCATTCAAATTTCTTAATTCAACTAAAATCATAATCTACATAAATTTGCCATCCTTTTGAATTTTGGGGTTCATTTGAATTTTATTTAAATTTATTTATTTGTTTGGTTATTTTCACGTGTAGACTGCGACTATTCTTAGTTGTTCTACTTCGACGATTCTCATCAATCCGTAGAGCAAGACAAGTTACACACCTTGACCATGTTGATCCCAGTTTGCAAATAAAATTATATTTTTAAAAATTATGTTGGATGATTTTATTACTGTATTTCAATTCCAATTTTAAACTTAGTTAATTCCTGTTTGTAATTACCTCATTTGACATTGATCCCTAAATACCTTATCACCCTAGAATAAAACTCTGGCTAGTACACTAGTATGGACAAAAGAATTTTGTAGCAAATGCTTAGACATGCCTAAAAACAACTTTAGGCTTGGGATAACTTTCACATAAAATTATCGAGTTCTAAAAATGTATTCTTGACTTCGATGAGTCAAGAAGATCAATGAAATGTTTCAAAATAAAATATAAAACTTGGTTTAGACTTAGACAATGGTTGGGTGGTGTGCTTGCTAGCATACGTTGCTGCTCGGTGGCTCAACGTGGGTGCTAGGCACAAGGGCTATATGAAAAGTCTGCTACAAAGCTCTATCGTACTACCATAAGGTTGGTATGGAACAGTCCTGACTGACTAATTTGCAGGTCCCAACCTAAGTCTCGCGATAGATTGAATGTGAGTGTGGCATAGGCTGCGAGAAGTCTCACACGGCATAAGAGGGGCCTATCTAGTGGATTCTTTATTGGGGTGAAAATTTAGCGAAGGCGTGGCCAGGTCGATGGCTTTGCATGGTAAGGCCTTGTCATGATCTCTCTGCCGCACACCTAAGTATGCTAATAGCGTGATAATATGAGATGATCATGTCTTGTGGGTAAAATTATACCAGTTTTGTAAAGGGATAGCTGTGCCCACGGTCATAGGCATGCTAAGTAAAGTTTTTCACGGATTAGACTTTATTTTTAAAAACTGATTTAAGTGGAATTGTTGAAATCTTTTTAGAGAAAAATGGTTCAAGTGGGATGCTCATGGTTAAGTTAGTGTCAGGTCGGTGCCTGTCTAACGGTATTAATTTGCTTACACTATAGTCTTTACTTAATTGTATTAAATTCCATAATTTCCTATCTATTTACTGTTTCTTTAAATGTTGCTTTATGCTCAATTAACTCTATATGCCTACACTTGTCATCCTCGCATTATTATTGCATTTCCCATATAACTTACGAAGTACATTCCATGTGCACATCTTTGCTTAATTCTATTTCTCATATGACTTCGACTACGGTGAAGATCAGGACAAGTAGGTCGTGTCTTACTATCATTTGTCTGTAGGCAGGCGTTTGGCTTCATTGCTTTATTTATTTGTTTCCGTTGTTATTTCCTTAACATTTAGCCAATGAGCGATGCTGACGTAAACTTTGGTCATAAGACCGTACCTTTATTTATTAAAAGTTTGACATTATGCATGATATGTATCCCTATAACCACTGTGTGCACTAGCTGATCCTGAACTAATGCGATTCACACAGAGGATTCGGAGGCATTGCTTGGGGGTCCGACAGAGATGGTATGAGCCATGACGACTCTTAAGACGTGCCCATAAATAGAGTAGAACTGGTTCTCCCTGAGGACTTATTTTGTTATAAAATATAATTTCAAAAGGTTTTCTAAAGACTTCTCTGACTTAGCTACACTTAACTAAAAGTTGTTTTCTAATTCCTTTCTCCATTCAAATATTTTGGATGGCCGAGACCCCACCAAGATTTCCCATGGAGTCCAAGCCGGATACCTAGCCACCCGCTTTTGGAGCTCCTTCAGCACTCAAGGTTTAAAGCACGACTAATTTACCAAAGATACATTCATTTCTATGGTAACCAAGAATGCTAGAGAGTGGAGGTGCTGATCTTCGCCACCATAGGAGATGAAGCCACTTTCCAAACCTTCGACACTCCACAGCCTTGGGATACTTTCTTCACCGGTATCCAGGATGCTACCCGGGAGGCTATCCGCAAGCTAAGGGACATCTACGAGGTGGAGTTATGAGGCACCGCTTTCCGGTTGAAAGCATCTACGTCCCGAAATTTTGGTTTTGGTAATTAATGACAATATTTGGAACTTAACGACAATGTTGAATATGGGACTAACATGTGAAGTTGAGATGTGTTAAAAGGTTTAGTCCCACGTTATCAATGACAACACAACCATAGCATGCAAAGGGCTGTTAAGGATCGACATGGCTCACGACAAAGGTGAAAGCTTAGGTTCCATTTCATTTTTGCCAGTCTCGGAGTTTGGAGAAAAGACCAGATTGATAGGATAGATGCCGTACTACGAAGGGGAATCATGGCTAGTAGCTTGAGAAGTGTCTTTGTGCCATCTTGATCAACAAATTGACATGCATGCATATAAATTGGTTTTACAAACTGTCAGGAAAAATGGTAGTACCGACCTATACTAGTGGTACTACCAGTCAAGTAGTACCGCCATTGTGGATCGATACTACCGGCTAATGGTAGTACCGGATTTTCACGCGTCACGTTTTTCCAGAGAGCATGATTTTGGAGACATTTCAAAGTTTGTGGAAAACAATAGCACCAGACGACCCATGCGGTACTACCGTCGAGCAAATAGTACCGACTCTAGTTGGTGGTAGTACTGCACCCAAAGTTTAACGACTAGTTTATTCAATTAACTGCACCTGATATAGCCGTTGAACAGTAGGTGTGGTAGTACCAGCCATACACGGCGGTACTACTGCCCCTACTGAATTTTTTAGGGATTGTCCCCAAACGGTCGAATTGAGGTGTGAGGGGTATAAATACGACCTCACTAGCTCTTGGACAGATATGAGGCCACATTGAATACGCTTGAGCTTGTTGTGCACTCTCCTCACCTCATTTACTCACTTTGCATACATTTGAGGTAGTTGAGAGCTATTTAGTGCATTTGCATTATTTGTTGATCAATTGACACTTGATCCTCCTCAAGCGAGCGCTTTGGTTTATTACTCTTGGTGTTTGCTGGTACCTAGACGGCTTGGTGGAGGTTTGCACAGTGATCTCTTCAAGAAGATTGTGAAGAGGTCCGACGCCATTTGTGATTGGCTCGGTGTCTACCATCTCCGGAGCATAGGAAGAACCTTAGTGGATTTGAGGCGTAGAGGCTTAATTCGTGGAGCCGGTCCAATCCATTTAGACTTTCCTCAACATGGACTATTAAAGATCAGCAAGTCTTTAATACCATAGCAAAAACATCGTGTCTCCACATCGGTTATTTCTTTGTCTCCACTCTTCCGCATTTATATTCCTAGCTATTGAAGTAAATTGAATTGATATCTTGTGTAGCTAAGAATTATATTTGGTAGATATATATTTAGTGGTGCCAAAGAAATTTACTCACATTGTGCTAAGATTCTTATATAGTTCATTGTGCTTAAAATTGTTGTACTTAGAGCGAAATTTTATAACCTCCTATTCAATCCCCCTCCTAGTCGGTTTAGCAAGTGGCCAAACTAAACAAAAACTTGAAAAGATGCTTTAAGGGAAAGATCACCCTTGACAAGTTATTGAGCGAGCAAAGATGCTTTCAAAAGGATTTGGGTTTGTACCCAAGAAAGGTAAGAAACTAGTAGCCTGTTTTTTTTGGTTGAGGCTTATGGCTGCGGCTTGTGGCTTTTGAGCTGTTCATGCGAGAGATTACAGAGTAACAGAAACTCACGTGCGGTTTTTTGCCGATATAAATGAAGTCACTACAGTATGTACTACAATTAACTAATAGACCCCATCATGAAAAGATGTCTCGCTTAAAAGCTAGTTATCAGAAAAGTCAAAAATGTAAGCCAAAACCGAAAAGAACAATGCCGTATGCCATAAGTGCTGGGAAGTGGGTCATATGCAACAAGCATGTCCCCATTGGTAAGACTCCATCCGTAGGTTTATATAATTCATGTTATATGCTTAGGAAAACTAAGGATGGTAAAGTATTTGCAAAATTTGTTCACACTTCAATTATAGGCGCTAAAAAGAATGCTATTTGGGTGTCTAAAATCTTGGTCACTAACCTCCAAAGACCCAAACAAATTTAGGTACCTAAAAAAAAATTAATTTTCTTTTGTAGGTAAACTACAAGACAGATGGAAGGCATTGAGTGCTTCATAGCGGTTACGTTCAACACTTGACCAGAGACCGGAAGATGTTCACCACCTTTGAAAATGGTAGCAACGAAAAGATCGCATTTGGCGAGAATAGCAAAGGAAATAGTAAGAAATTTAGATGATTTAGGTGATGAAGAATTAAGGCAAGCAATTAAGAATATGCAAATTAGTGATATCAAGCCAAAAAAGATACAAATGAATCACCATCATCAATACAAGTCAAACATCCACCTCATCTACAACAAGCAACATTCAAGCAATAGACGTAGAAGAAAAGAAAAAAGAACCATCAACACTACCTCCAAAGATTCATAATGCAATTGCAAAAGATTATCCAATAGATCAAATATTGAGTGACGCAAGTAAAGATGTTCAAACTCGATCCCGTGTAGCTTCTTTTTGTGAGTACTACTCTTTTGTTTCTTCTCTTCAACCTAAACATGTAGATGATGCTCTAAACGATCTGGATTAGGTGAATGCAATGTACAAAGAGTTAAACTTCGCCCGAAACGACGTTTAGACATTGGTAGAAAGACAGAGCACAACGTAATTGACACAAAATAGGTTTTCCACAACAAGCAAGATGAGTGTGAAGTTGTTGTAAGAAACAAGGCAAAGTTGATTGCTCAAGTTTATACTCAAGTCGAAGGTTTGGATTATGATGAAACATTTGCTCCTGTAGCTAGACTTGAATCCATTCGCATATTACTTACCTTTGCATCATATTTTGATATTAAATTATTTCAAATAGATGTTAAAAGTGCTTTCCTGAATGGAAAAATAACCGAACGATGACAACATCTCTGTGCAGCTCCTCTCCAACGACTACTCCGACTTCCACTAGCTTGTTAGCAAGGCTATTCACCAGAAAGGCAAGCATGTCGATATGGAGAACCGCACGGAGGATGGAGAAGGTTTTCCTAAAGCTTGTAGCACCCCGCTGCCATCCAGCAGCTTCCGGCCAGCAGCCAACCGTCCACCTCTCCAGGCCAACCTCTATGCTCCTCAGGCGATCCGCACCCTTCCTGCTAGTAGGCAGGTGCCAAAGAACCCCCACTCCGTCAGATGACGTGACATACTTCTACTACAAGGAGACAGGGCACTTTACCAAGTCCTGCCCCAAGAAGCTTCAAAGTGCAACCATGGTAGGATCATCAGGAGGTCAGAACTCCAAGCAAGCTTTCAAAAGCCCTAGAACTTCATCAAAGAACGTGTGAACCATGTCATTGTAGAAGAAACCTAGGCTGCACCGGACGTCGTGCTGGGTAAGTTTCTAGTGAACTCAATAACAACCACCTCAGCATTATCGGTCCATGGACCCGGTCTATGGACCTCCGGGCCCACATGTCAACCTAAATCAGTAATGTGCGCTGACGCCAGCATGACGCATTAAATTCTAAATTTCCTATAGAAAATTTATTCAACCGAAAACCAAAATTCTTCATGATGTCATAATTCCCTTTTCTATAGAAAAATAATTCTAGAAAATCCTTTTTATTCTTTTCTTTCTCTTGGATTTAAAACATTCGAGAGCCCGTTTTCCTTCGTCCGAGCTCCGATTAAGCCCATTCAAATTTCTAGAATCATAATCTATCCAAATCTGCCATAATTTTGAATTTTGTAGTTTATTTGAATTTTATTTGGTTGTTTGGTTATTTTCACGTGGATTGTGACGATTCAAAGGAGTTCTACTTTGACGATTCTCACTAATCCGCGGAGTAAGGCAAGTTACACATCTTGACCATGTTGATCCCAGTTTGCAAATAAAATTATATTTTTAAATTATGTTACATGCTTGATTTTATTCATTGTATTTTAATTCCAGTTTTAAACTTAATCAATACCTATTTGTTATTATCTCATTTGACATTGATCCCTGAATACCTTGTCACTCTAAAATAAAACTGTGGTTAGTACACTAGTATGGATTAGAGAATTTTGTAGCAAATGCTTAGACATACTTATAAATAACATTAGACTTGGGATAACTTTCACACATAAAATAATGAGTTTTAAAAATGTATTCTTGACTTCGGTAAGTTAATAAAGTCTATGGAATGTTTCAAAATAAAATATAAAAGCCAATTTAGACTTAGGCAAATGGTTGGATGGTGGGTGCTTGCTAGTATATGTTGTTGCTTGGTGGCTCAACGCAGCTACTAGGCACAAGGGGTATGTGGGAAGTCTTAAGTCAATTAAAGACCGGTATGTGAGCTACTGCTATAAAACCCTTTGGTACTACCACAAGACTGATATGGGACAGTCCTGGCTGACTAATTTAAGCATGTAATTGAGTACCAAATGTTACTGGTACCATGCATGTATTTACCCTGCAAACCAGTACTATGCTAGTTGGTTTGGCTTCTCTAAATGGGAGAATTTACTGATCTATTAAAAGCCTACCATTGGCTACAGTTTCGAGGATTACAGGTTACCAAAGTAACTGTTCCATAATGGCAAATTCCTAATAACTCCTCTACATGTGCCCTATGAATACATGTTCACATGCAGAGTTTAACCTATGGTCATTAGAGAACACGGCATCCCATTTTTCATCCCTAGCTAAGTCATATTAGGGTCTTGCAGCTGTTACGCCTTATGTTAAATCTTGCATCTGGGCTTTAAGTTTAATGAAATCTACAGCTTCCGGTTGGGAGAGGTTGTCTTTAGAGTCGAAATAAAAGCATTTATAGCTAATCATCCACAAACCCTCCTATGCTACATGGTTAAACCTTCCAAGCTCATATCAGAGGCCTAAGGCAAGGCTTGTTCTGACTAGAGATATAAAGCACAAGCACACGAGGGGGCTGACTTTGGATTTGGAGCTGGGATCACCAAGAAGAAATCATAACAAAGAACTGGGTTCGAGAACATTCACACAGAATCAAAATGTCTCAGTAGGCGAATGATGTACACCCTATTTCAATTAGTTATCAGATATTACAGATAGTGTGCTAAGTTTTGGCGCAAAGTATTCTGTAGCTGTACTACATGAGCAGTTACCAACTACATTTATACGAAACCAACTAAAAGGTGTCCAGTACCGTGTGTTTGTTGTGTGTGTGTGTAATGCAACAATGACAACTGGAAAACACAACACTGCACTGTGATAGATAAAGCAACCATCCAAGCTACATGCAAAAAGTCCTATCTGTAACATATGAAACATACTGCGAACGAAGTCAAACTCGGCATGCCAAAGTAACATCTCATAGGATTGATTACCATGCGCACGAGCAATGCCAGCATAGCAAGTCAAAAGAGAGGAGAATTTAAGTGCACGGAAGCTACATCATCCACAAGTGCGACCCCCCCAAAGAACACACCAATGCCCACCCCCAAAAGGAAACAAATATATAATAAAGCAGTTACCCCATCCACCCAACAGAGAAGCGGCAATTCGATGAACTAATGCTAGAATGAGTAAATAGTTTCCCAGCATAGGAGTGGCAAGTTCGAACAGATAAATGGATATTGTATAGCCTCAATTGCCTTGCCGAGGAATACTGGATTGAGAAAGTAGTACACACTAAAACCTTCGTGCAGTACATTATCAATAAAAAATGGATTTTGATCGCTAGAAATGGGAATACCTCTCAGTCTCACTGTGCTCCTGGGACACTATTCTCCAGGCAGCTCTCAGTGAGAATACTAGTGAGCTACCAAAATGCTCCTATCGTGGGCTGCCACTCTTTGGCATCCAAGGAAAATCAAAAACCAAGACGTTACATCATTGGTTCTGCTATTGCTACTGTTCCAATAAAAATTTTCTATGGTAGATGCCTGACAAGACCTATTGAAACCTCACTTTTTTTTAACAGATTGTTTAAACACAGACGTGGGATTTAGAATGTACAACAAACTTATGCACTTCAGATTTGGTGCATAAAGTGTTAGAGTGATCTCGTGGATTTGGCCCAACGGCCAAATCCCACCTTCCTTGACCGCGCCACGATCGGGGCGTCCACCCAATAGGTCAGGGCCCCTGTCGCCGCGCCATATAAATAGAGGTGGGAGCCGGTGGCACGCACCCCAAGGTTCATCGTGCCTCCGCCGCACCCCACCTACAAACCCTAATCCGATCTATAGAGGGCGTCAGAGCGACGGAAGCACCACCGCCGGAGATCGCCGCCCGGAGACGCCGCCGAGGAGCTCGCACCTCCTCCCGACCGTCACGCTTTAGCGCAGATCGTCACGATTCACCGTGATGGCCAACCCTTCTTCTACCTCCGACAGACACATCCCCTACCCTCTCTCTCTCTCGGTCTCTCTCATGAACCCCAAAAGAAAAGAACACCCGCAAAAGCAATGCAAACAATGGTATCGAGCCATGAACGCTAGAAAATCCGGATCGGCAAAGAAAGATTTTACCTCGGTCGCCACGGCCCGCTTGCGCGCTTTCGCCGCCGGTTTTGCGCAGCATGACCGCCGCACGGCCGCTGCTGCCCCCACGGGCCGTAGCGAAGGCGCGTTGTTCCTCCTCTGCCATTGGGCCGATTGGCCGATAAATGCCATGCAGCGTAGATGCACTTATGGCCGCTCCTTGCTCATTGGAGGCCGCTGCCCGACAACCATGAAGCCGCCACAGCCGCTGGCCGCGCTCCGAGAGTTTCGCCGTCGCCGCCTCTGTGCGAATGCCGCCGCTCGCTTCACGTCTGCCGCCGTCGCCCGTCGCGATTTTCGGATCTAACCTACCGGATTTTTAGGTTAGGGTTATGTTGCCTTTTTATTTCCTACCACGAGATCTCGGCCGTCCGATTAGATCGGACGGCCATTTCTTCTGGATGGCTCGTGGGTCGTGGAGGCCGGCAGTGAGTGGTGGCCGGGTCAGCGTGGATGGGCCGGATCGGGCCGTTTTCAACAAGAAACTCGGTTTTGAGTTTTATTTATTTTCGTAAGCATTTCTTTAGTGAATTTGATTGAAATTTGGTTCTAAATTTCTGTAAATTTTTGCACCAACGTGCTATTTTTACAGAGATTAAATGTGTACAGTATAATGCTTCTGAATGATGAATTATTTTAGAATAATTACAGTTTCCGCTGCAAAAGTAAATGTTGATTAATTTTCATTATTAAATTCGAACCAACGGAGAATTTAATTTTGGAAAAAGATAAAATTTACGATTAATTATGATATTGTTATTTTCAACCAACGTTGATAATAACATTATTATAATTTTAATTGAAGTTTTTATGCATTGTTTCTATTTCGCCCAACGGTGATGTAGATTTAATGTATAAATAAAATTGTATGTCGATTTTGACCAACGTTAAAATAAGGCATATAATTTTGTCGTTAAAAGTATTATAATTTTAATTGATGTTTTTACGCATTATTTCTATTTCTGCCCAACGGTGATGTAGATTTAATGTGTAAACAATCAGATGTTTTAATTTTAACCAACGTTGAAACTAAGGCATGCGCTATTGTTATTATTGTTGTTCTCACTATATATGAATTGTATTTTCGGAGGATACTCTTTGATGGGCTACATCGAGATATCCACATTCTCAAAGGAGACAACTATGGTGAATGGAAGAAAAGATTGATCTTGCATTCATCCTAGCCGAGGTGGACTGGGTAGTCACCACATCAGTGTCCCACTGAGCCTATGGCACCGCGAGGATGAAAATGAGGTCGATGTTGCCATGGCACTGCATGCAGGGACTTTGCTCCCATAAAGATGTCATATGATCTTGATCATAAAGTGGGTCACTGCCAACAAGAAATGTTTGGCTGTGATAAAGAACACGATTGAGCCTGCAATTGTGGGCTCAATCGCAGAGTGTGACACTGTCACAGAGTACCTTGATAAAATAAAGAGTCGGTTCCATCGGCTCTTCAAAGACTTATGCTACACACACCGATTAAGCGACTTGTGATGTAAAGGTACTACGGTGGTGGCGGTGGCATAAGAGAGCACATACTAAGGATGAGTAACTTGGCATCCAAGCTTAAACCAATGGATTTGGCTCAAGGATGAGTTCCTTATTCATTTGATTTTGCTTCTTTCTTGAAAGAGTTTGACACCTTTGTTGTCAACTACAATATGCACCGAGAAATGGGACTTAGAAAATGCATAGCTATGTGTGCAAGAGGAGGAAAGATTTAAATCCTCACATGGTGGTTCTGTCAACTATGTGAAGGATAACAAGAAAAAGACTTTCAACAGTAATTTCTCCTCAAAGAACAAGGGAAAAGCCCCGGTTTTCAATTTCTCAGCAGAACAATTTCACAGTGGAGAAAGATCAGTGTCTTCATTGCAAGAAAAAGGGACATTACAAGAAAGATTGTCCCGATTTCTTGAAAATGATTATGTCAAAGAAAGGTGAGAACATTATTACGCTCATTAATGAATCCTCGTATGTACAATATTCAAAATCTACTTGGTGGATTGATTCGGTGCAACTGCTCATGTTGCTAATAATTTGTGGATTCCGCTCGACGAGGAATACGCAAAGAAAAGAAAGATGCGTTAAAGTCGCAAATGGAGTCCAAGTCAAGTTGAAGCCGTTGGTGATCTTTCATTAGAGCTAGTGATGGCTTCAGTCTTTTACTTAGAGATGTTCTTTATGTTCCTCTTACGAGGAATTTGATTAGTGTTTCATGTTTGGACAATGATGGTTATGATTGTAATTTTGGAAATGGCAAGTGTGAAATAATGTTTAATAAAGCATGTGTTGGTCTTGCCATTAAACAAGATGAGCTTTATTTATTGTCACTTAGTGAAAGTGTGAATTCGTATGTGATGTCAATGAGCATGTATCCTCGCCCGAGAATACGAACGTAAAAAGAAAGAGAACTCATAATGAATCGTCGAAATTATGGCATTGTCGTTTAGGCCATATTTCGAGGGGGAGAATAGAAAGACTAGTTAAGAATGATATTCTTCCTCCATTAGAGTTCTCAGACTTAGAACAATGCATAGAATGCATTAAAGGAAAATTTGTAAAGAAAATTAAGAAAGACGCTAAAAGAAGCACAGAGTTCTACAAATTGTTCACACGCATATTTGTGGTCCTTTTTCCGTGAAAAGTGTGGATGGATATGACTCGCTCATAACATTCACGGATGATTACTCCGTTATGGATATATTTATCCAATCAAAGAAAGAAATGAAGCCTTGGATAAATTCAAGATATTTAAGGTCAAGTTGAAAACCAACACGATTTAAAGATTAAGATAGTCCGATCCGATGGTGGTGGGGAGTACTACTATCGACATACCCCATATGGACAAGTTCCTGGACCTTTTGCAAGGTTTTTACAGGAAAATGGAATAGTGGCCCAGTATTCTACACCGGGCGAACCTCAAAGAAAATGGAGTAGCCGAAAGACGCAACCGCACCCTGATGGATATGGTGCGAAGCATGATGAGCTACTCCACACTGCCGTTGAGTTTATGGATGGAGGCGTTGAAAACCGCCATTCATATCCTCAACAGAGTGCCTAGTAAGTCGGTGCCCAAAACACCGCATGCGAGATGTGGACAGAAGAGTTCCTCACTAAACCACTTACGTGTGTGGGGAGTCCTGCCGAGGCTAAAGTTTTTAACCCAAACCTTGGGAAACTTGATCCCAAAAAATGAAGTTGCCATTTCATTGGCTACCCCGAAAGTCAAAAGGTTTCGTTTCTCTTGTCCGACGGATATACAAAGTTTGTAGAAACGAGACCGCCTTCTTAGAGGATGAAATGATGAGGGGAGCATGGTAGCTCGAAAGATTGACCTTGAAGAGAAGCGGGCGTATGCGCCCACTCCGATGATTCAAGAGCCATTCTTCGCACTACCGCCGCCACGCACCGACGAGACAGACATCGTGGTGCCGACTGTTATTGTTCCTCCTGTGGCAACAATAAATGAGAATGAAGAACCTGTTCTTCAGGATCATATAGAACCAATTGCCACAGATGAGGGGAGCAAAGCGACCTCAAATGTAAGATGTACCAAATGTGGAGGCCCCAGGAGGTCTCAAAGAGTAAGAAGATCGCTATTTCGATGATTATCGACGATTATCATAGAGGAATTTCAAATGGAGGATGATCCCACCTCATTTGAAGAAGCCATGAAAGCTTAAAATTCCTCAAAATGGCTTGAGGCCATGGAAGAGGAAATGAGGTCCATGAAGGCTAATAAAGTCGGGACTTGGAAATTATTCCTAAAGGAGCCAAAACAAGAGGGTCGAAATGGGTCTACAAGACAAAGCTTGACTCCCAAGGGAATGTAGAAAGATACAAAGCGCGACTTGTGGCAAAAGGCTTTACGCAAAGAGAGGGATTGATTACAATGAGACGCTTTTCCGGTCTCATGTAAAGATTCCTTCGTAATCATAATGGCATTAGTTGCACATTATGATTTAGAGTTACATCAAATGGATGTAAAGACGGCATTTCTTAATGGGGATTTGGAGGAAAATGTTTACATGGCACAACCGAAAGGTTTTGTTGTGGAAGGAAATGAAAGAATGGGATGCCGCCTAAAGAAATCGATTTATGGTTAAAGCAAGCTTCAAGACAAGTGGTACTTGAAGTTTGACAAGACAATAAGAAAATTTGGGTTTAAAGAGAATGTAGAGGACAACGTGTTTATGCAAAGTTTAAAGATGGGAAGTTTATCTTCCTAATCACATATGTGGATGATATCCTCATGGCTAGTAGTGATGTCGATCGCCATCGGAGACAAAGAAGTTTTGTCCTCAAACTTTGATATGAAAGATCTTGGTGAAGCTTCGTTCGTTCTAGGATCGAAATTCACCGGATAGAAACAAAGGGTATTGGGACCGTCACAAAAGGCATACATAGAGAGAATATTAAAGAAATTTGGTATGCATAAATGTAGTCCTTCACCGCACCTATAGTCAAGGGCGATGATATGGGATTTTCAATGCCCCAGAACCAAGATGAGATCGATCAAATGAAAGCGGCCCATATGCTTCACCGTCGGAAGCTTGCGATGCTCAAGTGTGTACGCTACCGACTTAGCGTTTGTTACCGGGTTATTTGGCGATTCCGAGCAATCACGAATAGAACATTGGAAATTGATAAAGAAAGTCTTGCGTTATTTGCAAGGCACAAAAGGCCTCATGTTGACATACAGAAAATCAGATACACTCCATATAGTGGGGTATACAGATTCTGATTTTGCGGGAGATGATAGAAAGTCTACATCCGGATATGTATTCACTCTCGCAGGAGGAGCTATATCGTGGAAAAGCTCAAAACAAACCGTCACTACATCATCCACAATGTATGCCGAGTTTGTAGCATGTTATGAGGCTACGGGGCACGTGAACTGGTTTAAGAAGTTCATACCCGGTTTAAAAGTGGTTGACGACATCAATAGACCACTTAAGTTGTACTGCGATAATGAACCCGCAGAACGTATGCTCACAACAATAAGTCGAGTGGTGCCGCCAAACACATTGACATAAAGTACTATGTTGTGAAAGATAAAGTCCGGATCGATCATAAGTCTTGATCATATAAGTACAACAAAGATGTTAGCGGATCCACATAAAAGGCTTACCACCCAACGTGTTCGAGAGAACATGTAGCCAGATGGGTTTAAGGGAAAGCCTATGATTCTCGGACTATAAAAGGCCCAAAAGATTAAAGTAACTATTTCGAGCAGAGAGGTGTATTGTAGTCATGAATCTATCGGCGATTGACCGTGACGATGAGACATGTTATATGCGCTAACTGTGATGGAATGTGTAAAGGCAAAAGTAATTAAAGATAAAGTGTAAAGTGAGATCAAGGGGAGAATGTTAGAGTGATCTCGAGTTTGGCCCAACGGCCAAATCCCACCTTCTCCTTGATCATACCGATCGGGCGTCCCACCCAATAGGTCAAGGGCCCTCGTCGCCGCCGCCATATAAATAGAGGTGGGAGCCGGTGGCACGCACCCAAGGTTCATCGTGCCTCCGCCGCACCCCACCTACAAACCCTAATCCGATCTATAGAGGGCGTCAGAGCGACGGAAGCACCACCGGGAGATCGCCGCCCGGAGACGCCGCCGCCGAGGGCTCTGCACCTCCTCCCGACCGTCACGCCTTAGCGCAGATCGTCGCCGATTCACCGTGATGGCCAACCCTTCTTCTACCTCCGACGACACATCCCCTAACCCTCTCCTTCTCTCGGCCTCTCATGAACCCCAAAAGAAAAGAACACCCGCAAAAGCAATGCAAACATAAAGGACTCACATAACCGAATTAAAACAGCAATTATGTTTTGTAGTACAAAGAGGTTCTCTTAAGGTTGTCACTGGTTAAATATTAGGGGAGACCTAGGCACATACTTCACAATCTTTACCCAAAAGGAAGATCCCAAGCAATATTACGATAAGTACATTCTTTAATTACTTCGGTGCTATAATAATAGACAACAAAATATGGGTAGTGGAACCCCAATCTTTCTTGATCAATGGAAACACGAGATGGAACCAAATAAGTGGAGCAAGAATATGAATCTTTCGAGCATAACCAATTTTTTGAGTATTTGGATTTCACAACAAGATCATCTCTTTGGATGCTTATGGAAGGAACAATGACTATCTTTATGGGATGCTCATTCCATACTGCCACATACCGATTACAACAAACAGTGCAATCCTCTATGGTCTATACTGACTTCGTTGAATTTCTAGGATACTATGGAAGTCATGTGGTACTTGGAAGATACAAAGAAAAGCAACAACAATGGAGAAGGATCAAGACCATATAGTACACAAGTGCAAACGGGCCTCTAGCGTAATGGCTAAGTGCTCTAGTAGCACCCCCTAGGTCCTGGGTTCGACTCCCAATAGGAGCGAATTTCAGGCTGGGGAAAAATCCCCTCGCCTACTAGCACGTCAAAGCACAGGTCTAAGGCCCGCCCAGGTCGATGGTCGATCTCACGCGGGCGATGGTGCCGCTATGTAAGGGTGGAGCAGGGGTTCAGGGTTTTCTCGATCTACGTGAGAAGATCTTCTTCTTAAGCTAATGCCCCCGAGCCGTCTTACCCCTCGCAGGTCGAGTTTTTTATATAGTACACAAGTGGCATGTGCCTAAAACAGATCAATAGAATTGTTCCTTACTACTTAAAACAGGGACCACAACACTAATCCAAAACTTGGGAACATTTGTTGGCTAAAGAAGTCACTTTTGTGAATCAGTTCTTATTAAACTTTCCCATTTAGTCAGGCAGTCAAGCCGTGTTACCCTGCTAGATTGGCTTAATAGCTTTTGGCAAAAACTGACAAAACAAGTAGAACCTTCCCTGCAGTACAGATGATTTTTGTAGTGTTTCTTAAATGCATTCTCTCACTATTGCAGGCCACACACCTTCCGAGAATCACATGCCACCATGTAACAAAGATTAAAACATCAACCAGCACTGCACATTGCTCTATCACCAAAAGTAGAAGTATAAAGCTGTTTGGTGAATTAAATCAAATTGTACTGCATTAATAGGAATTGATAGAACATCCCAGAGACATCCAAATCATGCCAAAAGTAAACCAAGGTGGTTTCCATAGACACGTGTTCTGAAGAAGAAGAATAGCATGCATACCAATTGATCGTGACATGGCAAGAACACCGAAAACTCGATAGCCATTCCACTGTATGACCTTGCCACCCGCTGCCTCAATCCTTGCATACTCATCCTCCCTGTTAGGCTGAAGGGAAAACATAGAGCAACGCAGTCAACATCTAATTAACATGTGAACCAAAAGTTCAAGGCAAACAATGAAAAGAACAGAAGCCTCAGAGCATGAGAGCTTACTTTATGATCCACCGACAGCGGCACAGGCTGCTTGCCACGGCAGAGCACTGCCCGTGAGTCTCCACAATTGGCGACAATGATGTGTGAGGAGCAGATGACAGCGACCACTGCCGTCGAACCCACGGTCTCAGGTGCCACAGGTTCTGCCACAGCCGCTGCAGCGGCATCGCTCGTGCCCACGCCACCCCCTCCTCCCCTCCTCGCCTTGCCCCCGACCTCGTCATCCACCCTAGAGAAGCAATCCACAAACGCCTTTTCCCACTGCTTCTTGAACTCCACAGCGCCCAAGTTGGCACCGGACACGGACCCCTCTATCCTGATCAGCTCCTCTACCAGAGCTGAGTGGAGCCGCTCAAAACAGTAATTTGCAACCTGCACGCATGAATCAAGCAAAATCCACTAAGTTGCAGTTTTACCTACCGAAAACTGTTTGATTTGTGCATACAGTTTTCACTTGGGAAACCAAATTAATTACCCTCTTAATAGTAAGTCGTTAATGGTAATTGGTAGGGGATTACCTGCGCGCCACCGTGGCCGTCGTAGACACCGAAGAAGTGCGCGGGGAGGCGGAACGACATAGGATCGAGCCCGTCAACCACGGCGTTGCCGGTGAGCATCCAGAGAGGCACGTCGAAGAATCGCGGCACCGTGACGACGGCGTCCTCCATCTCCGGCCGGCGGCCGCATATCGACTTGTACCCCCAGAGCGGCACGCAGTCCACGGCGAAGACGCTCCTCCCCCCGGCCGCGACCCTCGCCTCCGCCTCGACCGTGGCCGCAGACGCCGCCGAGCCCTCGAACACCACCGCGCCCCCCTCCGCTGCCGCCCCGAAAAAGCCCAGGCCCACCCCCTCGAAGTCCGCGCTGGCCACGCTGCTGCAGTCGCTGACCACCGAGCACGGGCTCCCCGCGGCCGACGCCTCTGCCCCATCCCCTCCTCCCGGCGCCAGCGCGTCGTCCTCCACAACCGACGCCGTCCTGACCGGCGGCACGGGCACAATAACGGGCACCCCATTCATGGCCCCCGCCAGCGCGTCGTCCTCCACAACCGACGCCGTCCTGACCGGCGGCACGGGCACAATAACGGGCACCCCATTCATGGCCCCCGCCACCGCGGCCGCGATCGGTTCCGCTGCCGTGGCGGCGATCAGCGTGAGCCCGCCGCGGCGGGCTAAACCCCGGCGCCGGTGCCGCGGCGTGCGCGGCCACGGCCACGTCCTCCATCCCTGCCTCCTGCCCCTCCGCCGCCACCGCCACTGCCTCCAGGATCACCGCCCCACGAAGCGTCACCTCCCCAGCACCCCATCGCTGCCGCTACCTCCGCATCCTCGCCCGCTCCCCCTCCAGCACCGCCTCCTCATGTGCCTCCAGATCTGCGCTGATCCACCTCGAATCCAAACAAAGGGCTGTGCTCTACCGCCACCACTCCGCTCCGCTCCCTATAACGAGGCAAGGCAAGGCAGGTGCGGATCCAAGTCCAAATCTCCGGTCACAGGAAATGCCCTCGCCAGAAGGAAGCTAGTGGTGCGGGAGCAACGCAGCAAGCAACACGCGGGCTCACTTGTCCTGGGAAGAGGAGAGAGAGTAGTTGCAGTTTAGAACTTACCAGTAGAAGAAAGGGTAAGGTAAGGGGACAGGATTGGGAAGGCAGGTGTCGAGGGCGCAGTGGGATGGGGCACGGGGATCGCGGGATCGGCTGCGGTGCGGCGAGCAGCGGGCAGACGCGGAGCGGCGGAGGCACGTGTCGAGCCCCCGCGCGGGTGTTACAGGTGGGCCCCCGCGGTCTGAGACAGAAGCTGCGCCTAGCTAGTCCTACCTGTGTTGTGTTGCTGGTGCTGTACGGTTGGGCTCTGGTTTAGGGTAGAGCCCGAGCTAGCTTGGGGTGGAGCTTGCCGCGGCCGTCGATGTCAATCAAGCTTGTCGCAGTTGGCCTGCCGCCGCCGGTGCTGGTGCTGGACATGTGTCCTCTGTTGGATGCTGGCACGGGCTTGTAGGACATGTGTCTTTGTTATCTTGGTTATTGGCTTTTCATTTCTCACTCCTCCAAATAAATAGTGTAGCTTCTCAAGATAAATTTTTTTAAACAGCTGTTCGAGGTGGGGGTTTAGCTTCTTCTAAGAAAATGTAGAGAAAAATAAAAAGCAATTAAAAAATAAAAAAACCGATATAAAATTAGAAATCAGTATGTTCCAAATAGCTTCTAACTTAAATAAGTTGAAAACTAAAAAAACCAGAAGCTAAAGCCGTTTGAAGCAGGTTGTATACGTCATTCACGTTGGTGTCTTCACCATTCGCTATCATCTCAAAAAGCAAAAAAAAAAAGCTATGCTCTTTTGGGCTTTTGATTTTTGGATTCTACGAAAGCTGAAACAAATGGAACGATTTCTTAAAGCGAATTCTCTAAACAACTTTTCGAACCCAAAATCATATGTATCATCTGTGTCGTTGTCTCTACTGTCTACTACCGAAAAGCACAGATAAAAAACCATCAGCTATAGGGCTGGCTCTTTTTGGCTGCTGCTTATGGCTTTTGGCTGAAATTTTTGAATTTTGGCAGTTTGTGATAGAGATTACGGAGAGAGATACTTGCTTACGATTTTGGTTGATACGGATATTTGGCTTTTAAAGTGTATTACAATAAACTTGTAGATCCCGTCTTGAGAAAATACCCCATTTGAAAGTTATATACTGTAGTAAAAGCTAAAAACCACTTTTAAAAGCCATAAAGAACATGCTCTATAACCAAAAGCTAAGAGCCACATCCCAAAAGGAAAGGGTTTGTAAATGCTATCCATCGCTTCGTATAAATTGTATTGTTTTTCTGGTACAAATCTACAATTGTTATTCACGAATTATTTTCATAAATTAAATTTAGACATGTTTTTACTTTCGATGGGCTTGATATCATGACATCTGCCTAGACTCGTATTATCGACATATCACATATAATACAAAATTACACGAGAAATTAGACCCTGCTCATTCCGGTTTCTCCATTGAGCTTTTAATTTTTAACTTTAGTTTCTTAATTTTGTTTTTTCTAGCTTTTTAGTTTTTTTAGCTTTTTTGCCTTTTCTTTTTTTCGTATTTATTTGCATTGTCTGTAATAAGCTATTTTTATTTTAAATTTAATTATGCTAAAGTTATCAAGATACGATACAAAACAAGTCAGTTATAATATCAATTAGCAAAAATAAACTATAAAAAAAACCTAAATGAACGGGCGGGCGTGTTTGCGTGAATGATGCAAACATCTTTTAAAAGGTAGTACTGTACTCCTTTCTACAAAAATATTGCTGTACTCCTAAAAGAGCGAAAAAGAAATCTGGAAAGTGACACGCCCCCCTATTCGGCTGCCACGTGGAGGAGGCGACTGGCAACGTGACTGACGAAGTGACGAGCGGGTAACAGTGCGGCGCGAGCGCCTCGGTACCGTACAAACCCGAAGCCGCATAAAAGAAAATGGTACACGCGCGCGATGCGGCACGCACAGCAAACACCACATCGCCCTTCCCATCCATGTGCGCCGTGCCTCCCCAAAACGAAATGTGGGGCTCCGAAATGACGCGAACGTCACGTTTAGACCAACCCGCAACTGACAAAGCTGGTCTATCTGTTGGGACCACCTGTCGGTGAGACGATTTTTAAGGCGAGGGCAGTCTGTTGCGTGGTTCGGCGAAGCGCCGGGGGAAACGCCCACGTGAGGTCAACGGGGAACGCGAGCCGAGGCATTATTGGCAAACCGGAATGGGCCCCGCGTCACGATGGGGCGATCTGGGCCGTCCGTATGCTCACGTGGTGAGGTCTCGTCCGTCGAAGCGTGCGCCTCGGGGGTGCGGGTGGTGGGGCCCGGTGTCCGGTGGGTGCTTGGTACGCCGAACACGTGGCCCAGGAACAAGCACGTCACCATCGGGAACAGAAGAAAACGCTACGCGTACACAACTAAGGGCCGTTTGGTTCGAGCCGTACGGTGGAAATCATCGAATTCTATGGATTTTTATTGGTTAACTGAATGGAAGCATTCAATTCCGAACGTATGTGGAACAAAATAACGTCTGACTAACATAATGTTATCACACGATAAACAACACTGGAGTTCCTCTAAATTGGTCTAAACTTACAGAGAAACTATATGATTCATAAATTTTTGTGTGAGAAAAAAGTGTATTCTATGGTTACAATTATTGGGTAGGTTCTTTTGGACCGAGACTTATAGCTTATGGTTGTAGTTTTTGAATTTCAGCATGTTCATGAAAGACAGTACGCAGAGAAAAATAATCGTATATGATTTTAACGGTACAACTGAACTTGATACAATTTATACTACAATCTATATGTAGACCCCGCATTAAAATAATATATCGTTTAACAGCAAGTTATAGTAGCAACAAAAATGTAAGCCTAAGCATAACTGAACCCAGCCATTAATTTCATTCATACTTAATATAGTAGCAACGTAGTTATACGTAGCATCACTAGGTATACTTATTTTGAGAGACACTTAATCGAATAACTAATGTATTTTCGTGAGGATAACTAGCATAAGTGATAAATTCATATTTCTTAACTAAAAGCTTACAACCATTGATTTGATAATTTGATTGGTCATTTTGCACCCTTAACGTTGAAAATTGCATGTCCTCACAGAATTAGCAGCAAGACACTCAGCTTTTGATTATATCAAATCAGAAATTTGGGGGCTCAAAGTTGTGACTTGTGAACGGGATTGTTTTGATGTTTAGCTGCTTAGTCACATGTTGAAGCGAGGTAATAAGGATGCTAGGGTTTGTTGCTGAACGTGGTTATTCTTCTTTAACAAAATGGGTAGGTAAGGGGTAAAAGAATTGATTGATATACCAGACTTAGTAACTGTTTGTAGAAAAAAAATTGATTTAGATAATGTTTTACATATAGGACAAGTTTTATGGGAATAATCAATTATCAATGCAGATAGAGGAACGTCTTTTGGTGGCGATGGTAGAGCTGTGAGCATACAACTCTATCCATCAAGGTTCTAATCATGATATCTACCTTTACACACGCAAATTGAGTTTCAGTAAGAACTCTATGCGGTTATGAGTTTATCCTTGGTCTCTGTTTTTCTAAATATGTACTAAGGAGCGCACTCGTCCGCGCGTGTTCGGTGTGCATGTCTGGCAGTATAGTATGTGTGAGTCTATTTTGTAATCACAAAAAAATATCAATGCAGATATTTTTTTTTCTTTGTTTGAATCTTCCCTCCGTTTCACAATATTTGCTCACAGTTAACCATACACACATACAAGGAAACAATAAATCTATGAAAATATAAAAAATAACGTACCATACATACCCTATTGACATGCGATAAGCACGTAACATCTTTTAAAACATCTAAATATAGAGAGTAAAATATTGCAATAGCTACACTATTAATTTCCTCAACAGACAAGTATTTTAGAGCAAAGGAATATTAAGGCGGATAAAATATTCACTACTACAAAATAAGCTATATTAGACGCCTTATCACAGACGTTTCATGGAGAACAGTCGGTGTTGTTATTATCATAGACAATTTTATAGGAGTGACCATTTGCCGTCTGTCATGAGACACTATCACAAAAGGTTCGTATTAATAACAGTCTGTGATAGTTTAACCGTCTGTGATAGTTCACAGACGATTATTAACATGAACCGTTTGTGATAGTTGAAGACATCACAAACAGTTCATATTAAAAACCGTCTGTGATAGTTCATAAATGGTTACAAATCGTCGGTGATAGTTTACATACGGTTATTAACGCAAACCATTTGTGATAATTACGTATTACAGACGGTTTGTGTTTGCACGTGTTTGGGATACACCGCGTTATTAATTAATATCAAGACAAACCGGTCCCGACAAATCTATCTTCATTGCACTACATTGAAGGAGGCGGCTGGCTTTAGGGTAGCATTCCGATTGTAAATCTAATTGCTTGTAGATCGATTTGTTCTAACTTGGTGATTAGATGTTAGTATTTGTTTCTAATTTATATGCCTTGCAATAAAGAGAGATGATAGCTAGATTTAAATCTATCTTAATTGGTAGTTTGCTGCAATTTAAGAATAGGTCAATACTCCTAATTTACTTCAATATATTAATTCTTGCTTGATATATATTGCTTCATGAATAATACGTAGTTGGCTAGCTATATATAGTAGCATTAATAATCTAATTTGATACTAATTTGTTACATACGTAGTGTAGATGGATCGAAGCTGGATGTACATCGAGAACCGTGTGAGTGAAGAGTACATTAATAGCGTGTCTGCTCACACGTTGTTGATTCTTCCCAGTGGAGGAATATCAATAGAATGTTTGTAGACTTTGCTACAGAATCAAGGAATATAAGATTTGGGTTGAGTACAGATGGAATGAATCCTTTTAGTAACATGAGCAGCTGACACAGCTCCTGGCCCGTAAATGTATGCATGTACAACCTTCATCCTTAGTTGTGTATGGAGCGGAAGTACATTTTGATGTCACTATTTATCCTAGAGCCACAGCTACTTGGAAACGATATTGATGTGTATCTAGCACCATTGGTGGAAGATCTTATGACACTGTGGAACGAAAGGGTATAGCTATGGGATGCGGACAGGGGCGGAGCCATGAATTGGATATGAGGGGGGCAACATGGACAACAAGTAGAGTAGAACCAATGAACCATGCCGAATTTACCGATCCAATAGTCACATATCAGAGTAATATATTTTGCAAATTACAATGCAAAGAAAATTACATCTCTATTAACTTAAAGTTAGCTCTACGACTACCAGCAAAATCATAGGCCTTAATAATATCATCATTACTAATCTTTGCGGCCAATTCTTTTTTAATATAAATTACCAAACAATATCGTAGAAATCCATCTCCTATTGTACTTCGAAGTCGCGTCTTCGCAAGTTTCATAGCTGAAAAACATCTCTCGGTGGTTGCTGTTGAAACCGGAAGAGTTAAGACTAATCTTAACAACCTATCCATCATAGGATAAGATGAATATTTACCAGTCTTAACTAGTCCACTTGTTAGATCAGCAAGTGATGGTAATGCACTTAGGTCTGGATGGTTGCATACATCAAGTTGAAAATATAGCAATTGACACTCCAATTGAGCTCTTTCTTGACTTGAGAAATTAACAGGATAATATTTTTCCATTAGAGTGCATATATTTGTTATGTCGAAGGTGTCCAACCTTGGATCCAAAAGAGGCACAAAGGGACAAAAGCTCTGTCGCTTGAGAACTGAATCGATCTTCTAGCTCAATCAATTGTTGATCAATTGCAACATTAAACACATCTACTTTGTAATGGTGAAAGGCTATGGTGTTACCATTCTTGTTTTAGGATTTAGTCACATCAGTGTACCTGCAAATTGGAAGAAATGATGTAACATTCATACTGAAAATCTGAAATAATTTGGGCTCAAATATGAAGCGGTAGTACTCAACTATTAGGCCTAATTGGGCTGCATATGACTAGGCTTTAAACATACTTTACATTTGGGCTAAATTGGGAGGAGCCAAACCATTAATTAAACACATATAATTGACTACATAATAGAAGATAGCAATTATCCTGGAGCTGGAAAGGAATGTTAAACTTGGAGTGCATATATTTCCTCAAAAACAGTAACATGGCTTTCTTAACTTAAATTAAACTTGGAGCTGAGATAGCAATTAAATGCACTATACTAAATTATCCTGGAGCTGGAAAGGAATGTTAAACTACATATATTAGAGTGCATATATGTTACTGTTGGGGGTGCCAGGCCCCCCTCAGCCCCCCTCTCTCTCCGCCACTGGATGCGAACAAACGAGAGAACTTCACTCTGCACGTCATGTTGTTCTGCACCATCAATGATTTTTTGCCCTTGGTAACCTGTCAGGATTGAGTACGAAAGGAGTCAAAACCTATCCGCACTGCTTAGATTATAATGAGAGTGTGTTGTTGAATAACTCGGCAAAACTGTATATATACGTCACCGTAGGTTCCTTCCACGGTATCACCCATGCCACAAGATGAAGAAATAATTTGATGAAAAAAAGAGAATGACTCAGCACCAAAGCTTTTTAGTGGGAAAGAGGTCTACGATATGGTCAAAGATATCGATGTTGTGTTGGAAAGGGACGTAAGTTGAGGACGCGTCATAACAACATGTGCAAGAAGAAGTCAATATTGGGAGCACATAGAAGGTCATAATTGCATCGATGTCATGCGCGTAGAGAAGAATCTATGTGATAGCTTGATTGGCCTCTTACTGAACATTCATGACAAAGTAAAGAATGGTGTTAACGCACGACGTGACTTGGTCGCTATGAACATCAGGACCGAGTTAGCACCGATAGAAACCGATAAAGGCCGAACGTACCTTCCCCTAGCTTGTTGTACTCTGTCAAAGTCCGAGAGAACTGAACTGTATCAGTGCTTGCATGGTGTAAAAGTTCCGTCCGGTTACTCTGCCATAATGAAGAAACTTGTTTCAATGTAAGATTTGAAATTAATTGGCATGAAGTCTCATAACTGTCATATGCTAATGACACAATTACTTTCTGATGCAATTAGAAGTATTTTGCTGAGCAAGGTTCGAGTGACAATCATGAGGTTGTATTATTTCTTTAACACAATTGCTCAGAAGGTCATCGATCCCAATAGACTAGATGCTCTGCAGACCGAGGTGGATTGCTTGCTCACAGTGACAAGAACTACATCATGGTACCCTTCAACCAGGGGTAAGTATTTCACTAGTTGCCATATAAATTTTATTTGTACTTTATACGCAACATGAACTTAGAATTAATCACTATAGCAATATACATGACTAAGGGTCACTGGATTCTGATTGTGATTGTACCAAAGTGGAGCAAGATAATATACATTGATTCCCTTCTTAGGAGCAACCATAACTTCCGTGTGCAACAAACACTTGACAGTTAAACTCATTTCCACTTGGTCCATACATAACTCTATTGTAGTCTTCCTTCATTTGCAATGGCCGATGCTAATATTTTGGAATCATGTAGGTCATTCAGCGCTTACGTTGCCTAGAGAGGGAGACACAAGGAATCCAGCGCCACACTGCGACATAGGACACGATTTCTAGTACCCACTATAACACAACAATCCTAAATCATACTTTGTAATAATGCCTCTAGAACTGACAATACCTATGTACGTAATTCTATTTTTGCAGTGCCACCAGTAGCTATGTGGATTCAACGTTTGCCGCCATATGGAGGACATCATGGCCACTAAGACGAATGATCAAGAGGTTTGTCAATTTGCCAATAATGTTTTCGTGATTATCAATTTATATACATATACATACATACATACATACATATACATATACATGAAAATAGCTCGAACTAATTAAACTGAAGTTAAATTTAATTTTTTTGGGAGTTTGATATCTCAAATATACTTTTTTATGAGTATGTGAAGATACCCACATCAAATGTCACAAATCTCAAAGCACATCAACGGGTATTGATATGAGTGCCTATGCACCTAGGTGCATGAAACACTTGAAAATTACTTAAGGCACCTGGGTGCCTAGGCACCCATATGAAGAACCATCCGATACACGTGTATGATTGATAATTTTTTTAGAGTTTAGGTATAAAAATATTTTATACCCTTGATATATTTATAGTAAGTGAGTTTTGAACTCAGTTCGAACTAGTTTGAACTACTTTTGAATTTGATGCGACTGCAGTTAGTATATACCATGAAAGTAGCTCGAACTAATTAAATTGAAGTTAAATTTAGTTTTTTGGGAGTTTGATATCTCAAATATACTTTTTTATGAGTATGTGAAGATACCCACGTCAAATGTCACAAATCTGAAAGCACATCAACGGGTATTGATATGGGTGCCTAGGCACCTAGGTGCATGAAACACTTGTCCTATACATATACATACATACATACACACATACACACACACACACACACACACACACACACACATATATATATATATATATATATGTGTGTGTGTGTGTGTGTGTGTGTATATATATGTATATATATATGCTAATGACTTTAACACTCCTAGCGACAGTGCGTGAAATTCGATGTAAGTACATTTGATCTTAACAAACTCGCCGAAATTAAGAAAAGCTCTTCCATTCTTGATAGCGGATGTCATAAACAAGACTGGAGAGTTATACCTCGGTGATGAAGATTAGATGTTGAAACATTTGATATAATTGTAATCACTCAATTGTGCTTAATTGAAAATTCATTGAAATGTATTTCATTTAGTTGTTTAATTCATTTGTGAGATCTGTGTAATGATTGTCGTGGGTTATATATGTAATATGTTTGCTTATTTTCAAATGGCATAGCTAGCATTTCCTAAGACTAGCCAAAAAACAGAAAATAATATAGATATTGTAGGACCTGGATTTTACAATCTAGAATCATCTGTGATTCCACCGTACTATTCCCTGGATCAGTAGATAGTGTTCACAGATACAATACTGAACATCAAAATACATATCATACGGAAACGTAAATATAATAATAGACTTACTCATGGGCTGATCATGTCGAAATCAATAATGTACAACAGCAGAAACGGAACACACAAGTGGGACCTTAGAACGTGTCCACAGATGGCCAACTGGGGTTCGCGACCTAGTTCTTAACCTCTTCATCTTCTTCACCATCATGGCCAGGTGTATTGCTGAAGCGTAGTGATCTGACTCCCAATTCTAGAATAATTGAGTGAGCGAGGGTAAGCACAAACCACTGTGCTCCGCGAGCCAATACACATGATGCAAATAGATAACATGCATGGCTTATCAAGGGAAGGTTCGGGTTGATTTATTTGCCATAAATTGGTTTCCAAATATGATACATAGAAATTTCTTAAGACCTAACAGTTTGAACTAAAACATGATTTTATAAATGTGTGAAGGAATGCAATAATAATAGCGATCCAGATTCCATCCGTCGTTACATGGTTTCTGCACCATATGCTAACTTTTCAGCGTTATAACCGCTTACCTAATTACTAGGGCGACACCTAGGGCAACACAAATCAGGGCTTTTCACTGCCCGCCACTTTTCTCATAACACCTACAAAGTTTTTGAAATAGAACTATATCTGGTTAAGTTCCCATGTTCGCCCTCAACCGTGGGCATGGCTATTCGAATAGTTTTCACTCTGCAGAGTTTGTACACTTTACCCACAAGAGAATCCGCCCGTTGCTCCACATGATTCCTTAGTCATGTGGTTGAGTAGATCATCACAATAACTTTTTAAAATATCCGCCCTTTTGTCATCTCACCCGATAGGCTGCTCCCACTTACGGTAGGTCTCATACGTTGCGCGGGATGTTAACCACTGATGCTAGCGCATTCGGACTCCACTCTCCACAATGCTAGCATGACAGGAAAACTTCACCCTCCTCTCGGTGTCCCTTTAGGCCTCCACTTGACCTTACAATATTTACTTAGCCAAGTTACAATTTACAAACTTGTGGTTGTACTATTTTACATAGGAGTTCGTGACAAGATTCAGTACTTAGGGTTATCTGGGCGGTTCTACCACAATCCATACTCTCGTGTTTCCACCGCACCACACCCCCGTACCATCCGCCCAGATATTTAAGAAAGTTGCGGTTTTGGGAGCATAAAATATCCATGTCAAAATATACCAACCATTTTCACCTATGAATTCTAAATCAGTTTCTCATGATTGAAAGTGATACTTGAGGTATTTTAGTGCCCGCCCCCCGAGTATCTATGAAGTATTAAGCATGGCGTATAATTATAGACTTATTTTTGAAAGTTTTACCATTATAATTTTGCTAGGTAGACAAGCCTCAAATACTCAAATATTCCGAAAGAGTGTAATACTAACAAGTTAAATAATGTGCATGTAATTGGAATTCTTAAAACAAATATAGATTTGCATATGAAATAATAGCATGCAATTTGATAATTTAAAATAGAAATAATTTGCTGAAAATGTAGGCTCAATATGATCAAAGTATTGACTCGCCCTGCGCGGTTTACTGCGGTCTTGAGTTTACTCAAAGCTTTCTCATTCGATGGTCTTGAGCTTTTGGTCTTTATCTTTATCTGGATCTTGGTCTCGCTTCATCCATGGATGCTTCAGGACTCCAATTTCTAATTACGCACTAAACAGTTGAATTCAAATAAATGCAAATAACTCAAAAGGTTTGAATAAATCTAAATAAACTCAATTTAGCTTTATTATGAGTTAATGGGTGATTTGAGGCAAGGTTGATTAGGCGTGGAGTGTTGACGGAGTCAAACGGGGTTGGAGCAAAGCGATGATTGGTAGGAGAAAATTCTCTAAGACAGATGCCAAGGAGGGTTCACGATAAAAGAATATTTTCGCTTAGAACTCAGAGATGGCTGGGTATAGCCGACGGCAGAATATAATAACTTGGCCTCTAGTTTAATAACTTCTTTTATTATTTTATATTTATCAAGTAAGTCCTATAAATTAGGTTAGACCTATGGATAGGTGCATGAGTTTAGTTGGGTATTAACTATTGCATTGATCGAGTATTGCCATTTATGAATTAGGGCAGGAGTTCCATAAACGATGTGTACGACTTTTGGTTTATCGAATTAATTAATATTGTTAGTAATTTGATATGTAGCATTTTATGTGGTCCTAATTATCAATTAATTGTATAATTGTTTAAATATTTATTTCCGAATATATATTCATAAGATCATTTCAATGTCTGATGACCTAGGGCTACTATATTTTAGTACCTATACACTAATATGACCTTTTAATTAGAGGCACTCTGAGAATCAACTGACATTGATATTTTATCCTTTTACTTAGCATCTGGCATAATTCAATCTTAATTAAATTTTTACTTATATAGAGCCGAGCTTGCTATACACAACTATATTTCACTATTATTATTAACTAAACCTACCATTGAGATTTATTTATCAACGACGTGCTAATGGCGGGGATTATATTTTAAAGTATGACATTCTAATTTAAATGTGTATTTCATTTTAAATGGTTACGACATATTGTTTAAGTAATTTTACAAAGCGGCTTGATTTGTCATTCACCTTGTTACCTTCGGGTTGGGATTTAAAATTGGACATTTCACCAAAGCCATCTTTTATTAATGCCCCTTTATTAATAATTATACTTTAAATAAATATTCAAGCCACATTAGTTACTCATATATCATAATTAATCCAATATTAAATCTTAAATAATCTTATTTACATCCTAATCAAATTTATTTGCTTTCATGGATTAATTTCTAATTTTTCTTAGTTTTCCTTAATTGAAATGGATCAAACAAAAATAAAAAGAAAAAGTGTAGGGACATTGTAACATCCTGAAAACTTAAATTTTGTAAAAAGAAAATGTTATGAGTTATTTTGCAATATATTATATTTGATTGGAATTTTTATTGCATTTTCTGGAGTTTGGTTAGGAGTCAAGAAAAAGAGCACACCTGTTTAACTAATAGGAAACAAGATTTTAAAATGCGAATCTGAAAAAATGATCCAGTAAAAGAGGGATAGAGTTTGGTCCCCAAAAATTTGAGAATTCTAATGTAGAATTTCAATAAAATAATGGGTGAGAATAAAATAAAAGAATATGTATATACATAAATATACCTATTTGTATATGTAGAATGTAAAGGAATAATTAAATCAAGAAGTTATGCAAACAAATCTTCATAAAAAGAAAATATGTTTGAAAATATGAATATATATGTATACATATACACACACCTAAATAAAGAAAAAGAAAAGGAAAAAGAAAAAGAAAAAGAAAAACCAAAAGGGGTCAGCCCGACCAACCCAACCAATGCCCAACCTCGCGCCCCCCGCCTCCTGCTCTTCTTCCTCCTCCCCACTCCTCCTCGCCACCCTTCTGGGCGCGCCCTGCGCCACCCTCCGCAGCAAAGCCCGCAGTATGTTCGGACCAGCGGTCTCCTTCGGACCAGCGGCGCGCCGCCGTCCGAACGCGCCTTCCCCCTGCGCTCGCCGCCGTCGCCTCTTTCTCGCCGCCGCTGGTCCTGTCCCATGCGTGCCGCTCCACCTCTGCTGCTCCTCGAGCCACGCGGCCATCATATATGCCACTCCCGCAAGCTTCGCCTGCACCGCCGCCGCCCGCCGCCGACGTGACCGCTCGGGCAGGCGCCGATGCCGCCTCACCCGCGCCTATAAAAGCCGCCAAGGCCTCCACCGAGTTCCCCACGCCCACAAGCTCCTACAAGGTGCGATTAAGCTTCCTCGCCCCTAGCTCGCCACCCTTTTTCCCAAGTCCGGCCATCGGCTTCTCGTGAACCCCGCCACTAGGGTCCCATTTCTCGCACCCTAGCCACCTCCCGCACGCTGAAGTCGCCTGGTCTTCCCCGAGCCTCCCGAGGCCCGCACTCATCGGCCAAGCCCTTCCCCATCACCGCCACAGACGCCGCCGGACCGCCACTGCACCCTGCCTCACCACCCTCCTCGGCTTCACCGCACTCGTGGAACGCGCTTTTGACCTTCCCCAGACCTCCCGGACACCCCTCGCCACGCGCCACCGCCTCGGCCTCGTCCTTGACCTCCCTCGCCAGCATACCTTAAGAGGTAATAGCATGCATAAGGGTAGCAACGCCTCCCGCTCACTTGGTTACTACTACCGATTCTCTTTCCCCTCTTGGCTTCCCGGCTGCTCGAGCCCCATCTCCGCGTCTTTGGGTTGAGACATTTTTTTAGCATTCTTGCGACACAGTGGGCCCCACCGTCGGCCGCCGGACCGAGAGCTCGCTGACAGACGGGTCCCACCGTCAGTGGGCGGCGACATGTGGGTCCCAGACCGTGAGGGACCCACTGTCGATGGTCGCCAGAGGCGAGCTATCGCCAAGTGGCCCCACCCGTCAGTGGGCGCAAGAACACCCGAGCCACTGCCATGGGGACCCCACCGGTTAGAGACAGTAAAAGAAATTAATAAAAGAAAATAAAATAGGAAATATGACGTGGGCCCCACATGTCGAAATTTAATAATTTAGGATTTATCCGAATCGAGAATTTTAAAATGGCATAACTTCTTCATTTTAACTCCAATTGAGTGAGACAAATTTCTAAATTTGTCTAAATTCAAGATCTATCCAATGGAACTAAAATCATAATTTTTAGAGTTCATTTGAATTTCTGGTGTTATTTAGAGTGATTTGTTGCTTTTCTTTTTATGCAAATCTTCATGCGTACGATTAAAATAGCATACGAGGCTCAGGAGGAAGACGCTGAGACAGCCAACCTAGCAGCTCCAGATCATCAAGAACCTAACTCCTGTGACCAAGGCGAGTTATCACTTTGATCATGTTGAACCCAGTTTATGCAAATTAATTTCTTTTAAATTATTCATGTGCATGCTATTATTTTATGTGATGAATTATGTTCAGTTTTATAGAATTTAGATATACACCCATTATTATGCTTGATAGTATTGCCTGTTGAAACTCTTGGGATATGTGAACCTTGTCGCCATAGCAAAGCTATCATAATGTAGTTTTCACAATTAGAGTTATGATATATCGTCTCGCTTAGTATTGCTAGATAAACGGGACGCTTAGTGTCCCAAAATATCTCACTTGCAAATATGACATGATTTGGGCAATCATGGTGGGAATGACCGGAGAGAAATTTGAATCATATTTTATGCTCCAAAGCCTCAAACTTGCTTAGTATCCGGGTGGATGTTTTGGGGGCTGGTATGTGGAGCAGAGGAAGCACAAAGAGTATGGGATGTGGTAGAACCACTCAGATAACCCTAATGACCGAATCTTGTCATGTTAGCCCATGTAAAACAGTACAACCACAAGTCTGTAAAATACAACATGGCTAAGTAAATTTATCAAAACCCCCGGACTCATCTCATCGGTAGTGGATAGGAGTGGATCTGCAAGGGCAAGGGAAGGCCTAAAGGGACACCAAGGGGAGGGTGGAATTTTTCACCGTACTTGTGACTGCGAGGAGTGGAGCCCGCCACGTTAGTGACGTGGGAAATATCTCGTGCAACGATGGGACCCATCGCAAGTGGGATAAGCCCATAGGGTGAGATGACGAAAGAGGCTAGATATTTCAAAAGTCACTTTGACGGTGCGCTCAACCATATGACTAAGGAATCATGTGGGCAACGAGTTGACAGCCTCTTATGGGGAATGTGTACAAACTCGCAGAGTAAAACTATTCGAATAGCCGTGCCATGGTCATGGGCGAACATGGGGACTTAACTAGATATAGTTCTGTTTCAAAAATGATTTGTGGGTGAAATGAGAAAATGTAGGGCAGTGAAAGACCCTAGTTTGAAATTGTCCTAGGTGTCGTCCCAGTGGTAAGATAGGCAACTATAATGCTGGAAGATGCTATAAGGTGCAGAGGCCATATAATGGTGGATGGGCTCTGTACCACTATTAAGACGATTACATTCCACTAAACTTGTGTCTTTCAAAAACTGCTAGGTCATAGGGATTTCTAAGTACTGTAATGTAAAGGCAATTTCTGGCAAAAGAAAATAAACCTAAGCCTTCCCTTGATCAGCCCCGCATACTATTACTGCATTCTGTGTGATGACTTGCTGAGCACGGTGGTTAGTATGCTCACACTCGTGTCACCAAAAACAGAAACAGGGACGCAGGATCATTATGAATATGAAGATGCCCCAGCCACAGAAGGAAGGACGATGGGAATTAGGTCGCTGTTTGTATTTTCCGAACCTAGACAAGTTAGACCTAAGGCATTGTGTACACATATATTATCTAAATCTAGATAATATATACTGCACACATTACCCCGATCGCTTGTTCGAGGTTATGGTCCTACTTTGCTTTCTCTCCGTTGCTTGTATGTAATGATGACATTTGGCCTAAGTGCCCCTTTTGTAAACTATCGTCCGACGTGGTGTAATTTGAACAATGGACTGTAATATTACTGTTTAAGCGATGTATGAAATGATTCAGCAATGTACCTGTGCGCATTATCTACTGATCCAGGGAATAATGCAGTAATCACAAGAGATTCTGGATTGAAAAATCCGGGTCTGACAGACATGGATTCAAACCCCGAGACTTGGGCGTTAACGATCGGCTCAGCTGACCAACTGAGCGGCTACCCTTTTGTGATTCAAATGGGATTAAATTAGAAGAGGCGAGCATAGAGATTGGGCTGAAAACAGAGCACCCAGGCGGCGCTCGGTGGGTGGCCTCATCGGTGGTGGGCGGCGGCTGGGAAAGGGCAGAGAGTGGCAAAACGAAAAGATAGGGTGGAGGGGAAGCTAGTGCAGGTGGTAACATGGGCCAAGACGGCGTCAAGAGGGGTCGGCGCGAGGGTGGCAGCCGGAGGAGAGAAGGAAGAAAACGGTGGTGTCGTGGGCGAGGCGATGGCGATGCGATGCGAACCAGAGCTCGGGCGTGGGAGCGGAGGCGACGGGAGCAGGCGCGCGGCGAAGTGACTCAAGGGCAGGTGGAGTGACGCAACGGAGGCGACGCGACTGATGCCAGAATAGGGTAGGCAAGGTCGGCTGACGAAGTATCGACGTGGGGGTAGACATGACAACGTACGGCGCAGAGCCGTAGAGGGTGTGGAGGCGTAGGGGTGACGGATGAATAGGGGGAGCGGGGTCGGCTGGGCAAGCGCCGAAGTGAGCAGAGAGGAAAAGTCGGGAGAAGAAGAAAAGAGGGATGAGGAAGGAGAGAGAAGGATGGAAGAAAGAAGAAATGGGACCGGCTGTAAGAGAGAAGAGAGAGGAGGTAAGAGAGAAGAATTGCGGGCCCACATGGAAGGGAAGGAAGAAAGGGAAAGGAAAGTGAAAGGTTTAAGCGTATTTTGAAATTCGTATTTTTAATTTGAATTTCTAATAGACAATAGGAATTACTGATTTCAAGTTGCATGATATTTAAAATTTGAATTCTCAGTTTAATTATTTAGATGCGAGTTTTTAATATTCCTTTAGCCATTGCTTTTGTTTACCTAGTTCAATTGAATTTCAAACTTTTATTTCTATTACTAATACTTGAATTTTAGTTTGTGTGTAGATCCACATATTTTCCATTTCTTTTATTAACACCATTATTGTTTTTTACTTGGATATTATTTCTCAATATATTTATTTGCATGTCACAAAACTCAAAATATTTCAAATAAATATTCAGAAGAAATTTGAATGCCAACAAAATGCAAGAAAAGTTTTAAATTCTTCACAATTTCAAACATCCAAAATTTAGGATGTTACAGATATTCAAATAGCTATCACAGACGATTTGTAGCAATAAACCGTATGTGCTATATGAATATCACATATAGTGTTTGGTATTAGCCATCTGTGATACATAAAATATCACGGACGGCTATGTTTGAGAACTATCTGTGATATATGACATAACATAGACGATTTTTGACATTAATCGTCTGTGATAATTAGCATATCACAGATGGCTATATTTAAGAACCATCTATGATACCTGATATATCATGGACGATTTTTTTTAAAAAAATCGTCAGTGTTGTAATTATCATAGATGGTTTGAGAGCCATCTATAATGACCATTTCTATCGTAGTGATTGTAAAACGGAGAAGTATCTTGTAAGTTTGTACGTAGAATCTATGGCCATTTCCTAATTCTTGGATCTTGTGAAGATAACTTAAAATTGTCGAATCAAATGAATAAATGTTATAAAGTTGTTACATGAAGGGGCGAAAATTACGAATAAATATGCATTATAATGTTGAGTATAATGAAGTATTATGGTATAACCCAAATTTGAAAAGATTTTGAAGGTCACGTCACGTAGGGAAATCTCAAACCCGTCGTGTAGGAGCGCTATGCTGCGAATAGCCCTCGGGCGATAGAGAGCACCTAGGCTGGGTATTCTAGTGCTTACAACTTATAGTTTATATATGGATGAACAGTCATACATCGTTAACCTGTGTGTTTTTAAGATAGAATCTATAGGTAAATTATAGTACAAACTGTACCGAGTTCTATTGTACTGATCAAAATCGCATATGACTATTTCTCTCTGTGTACTGCCTCTCACAAACATACCAAAATTTAAAAACCACAACTATAAGTCATAAGTATCAACCTAAAAGAACCCACCTCTAACTCAATCAGTTCGATGAGGTGTTGTTACTGTTCACCAGTTCCGGCTGGCTATTCCTTTGCGAGTGGGAGTACAGGCGTATTTTTTTCAGGTTCTGGTTTTTATCTTATAGTTTTTCTATAATAATTAATTTTTAAATAAAATATTATTTTAAGATAGAGTTTATAAGTTGATTATAGTAGATACTATACTGATTTCATCTATATTAGTTAAAATCACATATAAATATTTTTTTCCTACTCTTTCTTATAAATAGCTCATATTTAAAAATTTCGAGCAAAAGTTTTCAAAAGAACAGACGACACAAGCCCGTTGAAGGTGTGGTGTGGCCCTATGCGCAGTGATGGGCATGGCCAGACAACTGCCTGGGTTAGCGTGAAGAGGCATGGAGTTGACGCGTGCCACACCGTCATGCAGACGAAGTGACCGAGCTGCCGCTAGTTAGTCCGTAATTACTACTCCCTCCGTTCGCCTTTGTTTGCCCCTTTTTAACTATGGCATAAATACAAAGTCAATCAACCTTTTATACACAAAAAGATGAAAACACCCTTCATCTACTCAAATTAACTATGGATCCACCATGTACGAAGAGAGAGTGGGGTAATTAATAAGGGTAAAAAAAATTTAGAAACTTGAAGTGACAGGTATATGCAAACAAATAAAATAATTAAAAGTGACAAATAAACGTGAACGGAGAGAACCGTGTCACAAGTGCCATATCCAACCCAACTTCCACGGCCGGTCGGTTGATTTATTCGGCTGTCGCCTGTCGATCTCCACCGTCGCCGCTTGCAAGTTCGTGAATCGCGACACCAGTACCAAGCAATGGACAAGGGGATTGTCACGGAGGACTCTCCACGGTACGCAAGTCTGCCCTTTGAATTTACTAGTAAGATATTCATACGTTACATTAAATTTTCGAAAACAATGACATATACAATCAATATTTTATTTTACAAACATATAGTAAAATATATACCACTCAGAACAAAACTTCTAGATAGAGCATCATAGAGATCCATCGACAAAGATGTTGAATGAAGCAATTCTGAGCTGCATTGACTTCCGTTATTAGGTAACTGTTTCTCTGAAAATATAAGTATGTATCATAGTGCAATAAGAGATGCCAAAAATAGCCAAAATAGCAATACAAAACACACACAGAGCACATCAAGCGAAAACATACCTAGTTTGAACAGGGAGTACATAAAAGATTGTGTTTCTTTATCACCAGCAAATTCATAACTCGATCTATCCTTTTCACGGCCAACAAAGTGATTTAACAATAGACAAACTCAAGCCCCTCATCTCTTTTAGAAATTGATCTCTAATGGGCCTCATATGGTTCATTGGCTTGAAATTTTTACCATTTGCACGAGACCACATGAAATATTGTTAGTGCAGTTCTCGCACACATAGTATAAGAGTAATCCAAAAAAGCAATTAACATAAAAAAAAGGAGTTTTCAAAGTGTAAAATGCAATAAGATGCATCTCTTGTTGTAACGTTGAATGCAGCTTTTGCACTCTAGAAATAAGGTGGATAGATGAAATTCTCAAAATGGCTGAATTATGAGATGATTTTGCCATTTTGGGCAAACCTATCTTTTGCTTTAGAATAGTATATATTGCTAAAAACTAATCTAATCGAAAACCTGGATAACAATAACTATGCATGGAACACAAACTTACTCGATGGCAGCAACCAATTGTTTGACCACTGAAGATGGAGGAAATGTCAGATTTGTTGAAGAAGTTTACTTAGGTTCTATGTTCGAGCCATCCTCATCTGCTGAGGGTATTATTTATGAGAACTGGAAGCAAGTATGTGATGATGCAGCTATTTCAACATCTAATTGCCTTTTATAATGAGAAACAACACAAAATGGACAGGTAAGGATTCAACAAAGAGGCCTTCTAGGTGGATTAGAAAAACTGTATGGGTACTCAATTGCTAATTAAAGAATCATGCATATTAGCTGCGCACGACTCTCACAAACTCAAGCTTCAGTTCAATTCACCAGAATATAAACTTCCACCCCACCATGATCAGTTACTGAAATCCTAATATATGAAAAAAGTTTAAAGATTCAAACAAGTCACTGCACATACCAAACTGAGCTTAACTTAATATCCCAATGAAACAAGTCACTGGTACTAACTGAAAGTTATGAATTTCTTCTATCCCCATCCATGATCTCTTTCCAACTCAAAACCTCATTGTCGATGCTAGGTGCAATCACCCAAACAGAGTCACCCGCACTAACCTAAATTTACTAATAGTGGGGAAATAACAACACTTGCATACCAATTCACCACTCTAACATGACGAATAACTATCTCATTAGTCACCACGTACCATCCATCGCACCACACACCTCTCACTCTCACCTCACCACCACGAGGGCAACAATTCCACACACAAAGCAATGGGCAATTCAATGTTAATGCCAAAAGATGCGTACCTTATCACGCGGTGACTTCATGTCTGGCGTCTGCCCCACGGTGACTTGTTGATCTAGTGATATCCTTGGGGATGGCTCCCTATATCTGCCTGATCCGCCCGCATCTACAAGCACCGCAATTGATTCAAACCGAATCTCATCAGATTCAAACCTCAAACTGAACAGAGGGAACGCGTGAGGGCGTGCGTACCTTGGAGGTCAGCCTTGATGTCGGTGAAAACACACTCGACGCGGGTGGCAGCGGAGTGGATCACCGTGCGTGCACGTGGCACGAGCGACGTCGATGTAGGGGTGGGGGGAGGCAGCTGCTGCATGGCGGCGCCTACTTGGCAGTGACACGAGGGGCAAGAGAGTGGAGAGAGGGAAGAGGAGGAGGAGGCATTGGGAGGAGTAGAGGTTGGAGGCTAGAGATCTAGAAGGAGCTCACTGCCATGTCCGACGACGATGTGACCGGGGGCGGATGAGGTAGCGTTGAGCCAACTCGAAGATGACAATGAGAAGGCAGCCATCACAGAGGCTGCGCCTAACTCACGCACTCGAATCCTAGCATCTACCCACTCCCCGTGCGATGTAAGGAAAGAGAAGAAATCAGTAGGAGAGTAACATGCGAGATCTGAACAGCATAGGGAGGAGGAGATCCCTTGTGACGGGAAGGTAGGGGGAGGACCCATGGTGGAGCAGTTGCAAGGAGTGGGAGGCGTTGTGGGTTGGGACTCGCGCATGTTTCAACTAGACGACGGACAAACCATGGCTTTATCATGGGAAGAGAATGTAGTGTGGTTGGGGTGGGCAAACGTGGGATCGTGAGTACTACGTCTGGCTGCATGAGTAGGAATGATGGTTCAAATCCTTGGTGATTAAATCGGATGGACATAAAGAGGTGAGGGAGAACGTACCGATGACCACCAACTCATATTTTTAAGGAGTAGAGATATTCATTTGATGATCAATAAGTAGTTACCACGAGATTAAATCACATGAGAGTAACTATGATATGTGGCTTGTTCATATTGGCTTTTAAAATATTCTTTTCTATAGTAAATGTTTTTTTTCTATAGTACCTAGCTTTCAAACGAAGTGTCTTTTCAAGGTGATGTCTATTAGTCGATTATAGTACACATTGTTGTGATTTTATTTATATCGGCCAAAACCATATACAATTGTCTTTCTACAAGTTTCTCTATAAACTGTTACTATTTATAAGACAAAGCCAAAAACCAATATGAATGGACCCATTATGCTCGTCACAAAAAATATATATGTTATGTAATCTATATAAATTGATTAATTATATGCTTTTTTCGCACCATCCACTATTCATCCTACGGTTGGAAGTGGCTGCGAGTGGAAAAAATGATTGGGGTAAAAGTTTGAAACACTTTCTTTAAGACTAAGATTTGAACGCAGCCATCCCAAATTATATTACGATGTAACTTTGCTCTACGTAGAATTGTACCTCTTAAGAACAAAACTCTGTGTTCCTTAAAAAGGATAAAACTACGTAGAAGACATGTTCTAGCCAGCGCCCATCGGATGGAACAAAAACTATGTATAAACCAAATCCTAACCGTTAATTGGAAGGAAATATATATCTTCATAGTTATCTGGCCTCGATAATACAATAATGCAATGTTTTATAAATATATATGTTTTATGCATATCAAATCTCAACTGTAATATTATTCCAATTACATAGTAGTAGAATTAAATAAAACATATAATTTAATAAATTTTATAGTAGCAGAATCAAATAAAACATATAATTTAATAAGTTCTACAGCGACTGATATTGCCTGAGATCGGGATCGGTATGGAATGTAGGACTCCTCTGCGCTATTTTAGCCGGTGAAATGTTAAATACCATCCGGTACCGAAGAGGTAATGACAAGTTTGATAACGAAATGCAAGAGACGCTTAAATAGATGCTCAGAAGTGAGAGTAATATGGCACATTCTTCGATGAAGTTTTTATTTTCACTCGGGAAAGAGAAGGCATCAAACTTCAAAACTTAATCATTGATGTGCAGTTAAACATTGATGTCTATTTGGATGCTTGTGAGCCTTTGGGAGAATGACACTCGTAACAATCTATGAGACGCGGTGCTTGCATTGGAGGGTTTACTTTCTTAGGTAGGTGGCTAACGGTGTTGCATGTTCTTATTACTTCCAAACACATGTTCAAGCATATTTCACGTTAGAAACCTACTCCTAGCTTATTTTAATATGTTTTATGCCATCATAAGCCACCAATCCTCATGTGAGAGACTAATTTTGACCTCATTTGAACGCCACTAATTAATCTTCAGCTGAGCGTGTTCTACAAAGTAGAAACAAAAGATACCACCACATCTACAACACTAACAATCCATCCATTTCCTTGTGGAGCATCAGGGGCGTAGCCACCGGGGGAGCTTAGTAAAACTTGAGCCTCATCTCCTCCAATGACAACTTTGTACATAGTAAAAATATAAAAATAGAGAGAGACAAAAAGAGATTAACAAATCCAAAGAGAAGCTAGCTCTTCTTGATGAGAAGGTTAACAACAATTATAAAATTAAAGAAAACGAGGAGGAGAAGTGAAATTCACAAAATTAAAAAAGACCTACTCAATCAATTAAAGAAAGTGAAATAATATATGTAAATCATAAAATTAAAGAAGAAGAAGAAGGGGAGTGAAAATCATAAAATTAAAGAAGAGATAATCACTCAAAGAAAAAAAAGAAGAAAGAAAGTGAATTATATATGAACCTTCTTGAGTCCGAGAATGACGGTGGAAAGCTCGATGAACCTCTAGTTGATCTTCTCCCTCTGCCGCCGCTCTGCGATGATGTAGTCCTGCACGTGCCTTGAAGGCACTGCTGCCGCCGAGCCTCCCGTTGTGAAAATGATAAGAACATTGGATAGAGTGTGGAAAAAGATACCTCATTTTGTTTCT
>JAYGGG010000495.1:0-29637 GCA_036346245.1 Bonia amplexicaulis | reverse complement strand
ATGATATGCTAAGACAGTGAATAGGGATTTTTTATTGTTTTATTTTATTGTGGTATCGATTGAGCTTGCATATTCCTTATCGGATATGAAGGTTTAGCGATGCGTTTACCTAATCTCCTTGCCCGCAACGTAATTGGATTGTTGCTTTATGATTTTCAGCAAAGCCAGCACATATGGCATCATTTGGCTATGTTTTTCCGTGATGAACTGTTATCTTGGTCATGGAGAAGGCCACTTGGCATTCCTTCTGTTCCAGTTGCTGCTGGAATGATCAACCCATTGGATTTCCAACAGAAGGTGATAAATAATGTGGAACATGTCATCGATCGTATCAAATCAATATCACCGCATTATCTTGCTGATGAGGTATTCTGTTTCTTTTATGTTTATTTGTGTCTGTTGCTTTTTTGAAGAAAGATGTTTTCTTATCTGTGCTGATGGGCCTAGCCAGCTACTAGATTTTACAATGATGATGGCATCACTGTAAACGACTGAGGCTTATTTGCACTTGTCTGTGTACAGGATACGGAAATTTTTTATCAAGTTTAAATGTTTCACATGTCACCTTGTGTGTCCAGATCAATGGCTAAAAACTACCAGAAAACCGTTTGGACATGAGTTTTTACATAAATCGTTATTACTATTTCCGGCCTGATCTATATATTTCAGAAGTCATTTAAGTGATGCCATCTCTGATCATTCAAGTCTTGGTATTTCAGGAAGAGAACACAACGGAACCACCTCAGTCGGTCCAAAGGGGCGTCACAGATCTGGTGGAAGCGGCATTATCTTCGAGGAACTTGTGCATGATGGATCCGACATGGCACCCGTGGTTCTGAAATAAGCTCACCCTTTTGTAGCCTGACGAGCAACAGGTGTGTTTTAGTTGATCCTAAACTGCTGTAAATATAACCTTATTTGGCAACACCGGTAAACTTGTAATGTCATGTAGATAAGAAATCCCGGGCATTCAGCTCTGTTTACTAGTTTTGCCGTAGTCTGTGACAATGTTAATTTAGCTGGAGAGCATGAATGCAAAAGTTTAGCCATGGGAACACACACACTGGTTTGGTAGATTGCACTTTCACAGACTCTCAAATCGCAGGGTTCTTGACTGGATGGGGCTACAACCTACAGGCAATGCCTCTACATGCTATTTTGTTCTCTCTCCAAGAATGGTTGTCACATACGAACTCCATTCTTGCATGGGAGCACCGTTCTCGGTAAAATTTGTCCATCTGGTTAGGGAGGAGCGCGCGTATCTTCCGGAAATCTGGCTTGAGCAATGAGCAGTAACACCGTACGGAACATCTCCCAGCATCACAGTGGAACAACAGGTCCCGTTTGTTTCGGCTTCAGCTTCAGACTTCTGGCTTATTTTTCTCTATTCATAAATTTTGTTTTTTTTTTCTGAATTTTGTCTGTTTTGAGCTTTTTGCCAGTTTTTTCCTGTATTCCTTTGCGTTGTCCGTGATGAGCTAGCATATTTTTTAAATTTAATTACGTCAAATAAGTCACCTTCATCTTACAGTAAAATTTCAGCCGCTACAGTGTAATTTCAGCCATAAGCCATAATTTTTCAGCCTAACCGAGGGGTGATGCAGTTGCTTGCAGCAGTCAAATAGGAGGTGATGCATATCCCATTCAGCAAAGCGCAGATTAGTTAGATGGAGCCTTGTGATGCAATGAAGTAGACTAGGATCTAAAAAGCGAGGGCTTCTAGTTTCTAAAAGTCAAGATCGTTTACAACGTATTAGTTTTTTAATATAGTTTTTTTCTTTCTAGTATTCTAGAAGTCAAGATCGTTTAGAATGTATTAGTTTTTTATTGTAGTTTTTTCTTTTTAGTATTATACGTGAAGATATAATAGTGTTTTTTATTTTTATTCAATTGAATATTTCAAAAAAAAAAAACTAACAGTATTGCTTTAGCTAAAAATGAAAGACTCGACATTTTAAAAGTAGTGACGGTGAGCTGTCCCGACGTTCGTTCGTTGCAAACCAACCCAGGAACACAAGAAAAAAAAAAACCCGCACCGCACATGCGCATCTACTCGACGGTGTACCAAACACCTTTCTTTCCCTTTCTTTCTCGCTTTTAATAAGTACTGGTACTGCATGCACGTTGTCCATAGCTTCATGTGTATCACGCACCGCCCACTTGAGAAACACCGACAGTTTTAGGAGTCAGGGAGCATACAATAACCGGAAAAATGACAGGGGAATTTCCCATTTTTCGATAGGATTACAAAATCATCAGATTAACTTCATGTGTTGTCCTTTAAAACATCCAAATGTTTCCTGTAACCTCCATATTTCCTCTGCATTTTGCTATCCATACTGCTATCCAGAGAGATTTAGAGAGAATGGCACTACAATTAGTTAACCTTTTAACTGCCAAAATATAGGCTGTTACAGTCTTAATGACCATATCTAGTATCTCTACGATCTCCTTCTGGCCGTTACGACCACCTCCTGTAGCCGTACGACTATCTCCTGTGTCGCTACGATCGCTCTGCTGATCATCTGATCATGTTGACGGTTGTTACGACCACACTATGACCACTTCGATCACTCCTCACTGCTCCGATCACATACTGTAAACTTCACTCTAACATACGCTAAGCCAGTTGAGTCTAATTTCTTGCTTGCGTAAATATACAAAAAGGACCCATCGAAACATTTATCACCACTTTTAGGACAGATCGGAAGAGTAAAGAGCAAAGAAACGGCAGTGGCTGGTGAGTGGTGAGTGGTGACAGCAGCTCGCGTCCTTCCTCCTCGCTCCTATACCTTCCCTACTTGTTGCCTCCTGCCTCGTTCTTCCGGAGGGGCAAAGCTGTAGCGAGGAAGAATAGGGTTCGGGCAAATGAATTCCAGGATCTCCCTGTTCTGCTTCCTGGTCCTTGCTTCTTCCCTCCTGCACTGCGCCAGATCTGACGGTAAGATGACTTCTTCAACCTTGACTCTCTGCTCTTCTTGTAATCTGATTTGCTTCAGTAATCGGGCTTGCTGGTTAGAACTGTTATACCATGATTTGATTCTCTGTTCTTGCAATGAGTCGGATCTGATGCACACAGTGCAATTTCCTTTCTTGGTCGTTGTAGTCTGCGATTCGATTGGTCCGTTGTAAATTTAGTTGATTCATGGCGATCTGGAATTCCGCACAATTGATTGGACATGGTTAATTACTTAGTATGAGCGTTGTGTCGCCACAGGACTAAGAACCTGCTCAAGATCTTTGAGTTCTTATGGTACGTATTAGTTGGTTTGGCATTACCTGTGAATGTGCCCAAGTGCTTTGGACAACGCTGAAGTGATTGTGATGTGTTGGTGAGATCGGTCTCCCAAGATCTGTCCTTTTTAAGTAGCGAACCACATAGTTGTGACTAACGAATCATTTTGAGGTTTATTAGGTCCTTCATTTGAGATCTTATTCAGTTAGTGTGAACTGTGCTAGGCACAGGGCACACCGTTCAATTAGTCCATCTAGTATGATCAACTTAATGTGGAGGTTGAATGATAAAAGCCTACTCTTTGCTGGTCAAGATCTGATACATGCAAAATACTGCACTGTTCAGGCAGGAAATTGAGGGAGCTATGTGCAAGCATATTTCATGTGGCATTCGTCACGTTTTGTATTGTTTGCTTGATCCTAGTTTCCCTTTTCAGGGAGTGACACACAGCTTCTCAAGGGCATCAACAGCTATAGAGCTTCTCTCAAACTCCCAGCACTATCTGAGAACAAGAATGCTGCCTGCTTGGCTGAACAGCTAGCTGAGCAATTCAAAGGTCAGCAGTGCACCAACACCACTGGATCCAACACTGTCCCTGGAACCGAGCAGCAGTTCCCCGACTACCCCAAGTACCTCGACCATTGCCATCTCAATGCATCAGTGACTGAAGATGGCCAGGTGATGCCGGCATGCGTACATGGCCTTGTTCCTGATGTGGTGCTAACTAACTACACCAAGTCCCAGTACAACCAGTATCTGAACGACACCAAATACTCTGGTGTTGGGATTGCCAATGAGGGCGACTGGGTAGTCGTTGTCCTCAGCACAAGCACAGGCTCCGGCGACTACTCTCCTGCTCCCCCGGGTTCGAACTGGGCTTCTTCAGCTCATCCATTCAACCAGCTGGTATTTTTGTTTGTAGGATTTGTAATTTTTCTGTTGAAGTGAGCGATTCATCATACTGTTACACTGCAAAGAGTGTACTTTACCTTTTGTGTCATTCGTTTTTGTATTATCCAGATTTGAATCGAACCTGTCTTCTTGACAACATACTAGCATCTGTTCCGAGGTTATCGATTAAAACGTATTTTTTACTGCTTGACTTTTTTACTACAATCTTCTGTGGTCCTATGCAATATGTTCAAATGATGTGTGTGGTGTGGGGAAATTGATTATTTGCCATTCATGAGCACTTGATGAAATGCCGTCGCTCCCGATAAATTGTTTTCTTACCACCGTTTAGACGTCATTTTGATTATTTGCTACTGTTAGAAATAATTTTGACTTAGAGTTCAAGACGTAATAGTGTTTATCTTCGTGTGTTACTCAAGTTGAAGTTATGTCTAACTTGAAATCCGAATAGCAGATGCTAGTGGGAGAGTATTAGCATATATATTGAGAAGATTTGTAGCCAGTTTTGTAAGAATAGAAGCAAAGAAAAAAGGGGAGCAAATAAGAGAATAGAGAAATTCAGAAATTTTCATGTATTCTCCCAGTTTATTTGCGATGTGTGTGTTTTCTCCTGGAATAAAGTTAATAAGTCGTATCAGAGTCTAGGCGAGAACCGAGTCGCAGAAAAAATCGTCTCGACGATTCCGTTTCGCACTCGACTCGAAGCAAAGCCAGATCGCCATCTCGTTTGGCACGAGACCAGAAATTTTCGATCCGCGCAGCGCCACACACCACACATGGTCGTTCAGCGCTGAAGCTTTCGACCACCTCGTGGTCGTTCTGTCGATCAGACCTGCCGACCACCCAGTCGTAAACAGCGAACACTCTTGTCAGACGAACTCGTAAACACAAAGTTATCAGCCAGACTAACTCGTAGATAGACAGAAAGCGTTCTTTTGCAAAATCCTTAAAAACTAAACTCAATCTCCACACATGCTTTAATCCAAACATCAATTACTCATCACAGCCATAGGTAACCTCTACAAGGTCTTGAGCCCGGCCACAGGGGCGGCGGGCGGCGCCACAGGCCCCTAAAACCCAGGGGCCCCCATAGGCCATACACTGATATACATTATACATAATACATTGTATATGCATGCATATAGTAATTAATACTATCCGGATCCGGCTCGACTAAGTCGACTTCTCATCTTCAGAATTCAGATCTTCTTTTGTGATTTCGTCTAGGGCCTCCGCCTCACAAAGACCATCACGCCGCCGCCGCCAGCCGCCGAGGTTGGCTCGCCCGCCGCCGCCGCCCGCCCGCCGTCTCTGGGCGTCTCGTCGTCTCTCCGGCCTCCGCAGCAGCGCGCAACCGCGCTACCGCTACGGCGCTACGTATGTGAATACGTGATACGTCTAACGTCCCGGGCCCCGGTCGGTGGCTCGCAATCGGCGCTTGCGCCGACCGCTCATCTGCTTTGCATTGCATGGCCTGATGGCCTGCATGCAGGTGCAGCATGATTGGCCGAGAAGCTCGCAGTCGGCGCTTGCCGGCGCTCATATGTGTGTGTATGTAGATTTATATTTAGATATTTATACTAGGGTCTCTATTCCTAGTTTCGCCCCGGGTCCCTAAAATCCCAGGACCGGCCCTGAAGGTCTTACAGATAGACGGTAGTGATAGGGCGCCTAGCTACATGCAGTGATATGAAAAGTTGAAAACCACTCTCAGCTTCACGGAGATGTATTACCCGTAGCAGTGGTTAGACTCAACAAAAAAGCTAGGAATGGACACCCTCCTTAGGTTGTTGAATGCGGTGCAGAGCTGTTACCCTTCGGGCTTGTATCCGAAGCTGACGAAAAGAGAAACAAAGAACAAGAAGAATTCAAATGCCTGTGTGTGTGTACACATCAATTCCTCTAGCCAGCTTAATCGTTTCCTAATTAATAAAATACTTCTAGGCACTCCAAGTAAAATGAGAACATATTTTTAGGTAGTTAAAACCAAATCAAAGGCATTCACCGGTCAAAACTAGCATGACATTCTACTGTTAGACCCTCATTCAACTAGCGTCACTTCACAATATATACACACCGATCCTTAGTTCTTAATAAATCATATAAAGACGTACACATCCATAATATAACAGTTGCACCAATTATAATAACAGTGCATGACAGCGAATATGGAATTACCTTCTCTCTGTGGGCGCCATGCAAAAACTCGCTTAGTTTGAATCCTTCGAAGTCGACTTTCGCAGCGCATATGAGACGCATTTCCCTGAGATTTTGGGACAACACCAGCGGACAATTTCTACCCGTTCGACTGAAAGAAAACTTACAGAGCGAATACGGAACTGATAGATGGATATCTGACACTATCTGTATTCGACTCTAACTTTGAGAAAAAATATGAAATATGATACGAGATAAGTGATATCTGTCTGTATATATCCGTATGTCAAGTGATATGAGGAAGTCTGTTGTAATTTTACCTAGGAACAAGATAACATATGGACATATTGTCACATCTAAATATGTGAGAGTATTGAGTGCTCTTTCTTCAATATATCGGTAATTAGTCTCTCCATGTTCGTTCTGATTATACCATACTGTCTAATGTCCTATGCAAAGAAACGGATAATTTCTATCCCGTAGGATTTTCTCCAGTTTTGGAGGCAGGGTAACAAAAGCCTCCAAAGGCTGCATACGCCGAGCTCCAAAAGGCTGAGTTTTGAGTTTTGGCGCATTCATCTTCCACACCTCGTGGCTCCCAGCATCGGAAAAAAAAAACAAAAAAACAAAATTCAGATAACACAGCTGCGTGCAACAGTCAAATAGGGTGTGATAAATGTCTCCATCAGGGAACACATTACACAGAGAGAGCAGGAATGCGAACTCCGTGCTACGTCGGGGAGGTTCACGTTGCCGGCGCGGGAGATTCCGATTCTCGAGTCGCGCCGGCCGGCCCCACTCCCCACCTGCCACAGCCAGCCGATTCAACTGCACGCACGCACGCATGTATTCGCGATTGTGCTGCGAGCGCGGCGTGCACGCACGGCTCAAATCTGATCAATGAACACCGGTCAGGGCTATTCTGAACTCTCCTGTTAGAAGTATGCCAGGTACTCTTGGATACTGTTTATATGAACAGTACTTTCGATACTATTTATGTGGATAGTACTATGAATACACATGCATATGTGTGTTTCCAGTGGTTCAGTAGTTGTCACTTATGACTGAAAGTAAATAGTAGTGATTGAAAGAAACTGTTTTTAAAAAGAGAGAACGAGCGATATAAAAGTAAGAAATACGTGCACGTGACGAAACTAAGAGTAGTGATATGGGTGATACAACTATAACCTTCTGCTTTATTTCCTGAACGAGACGGTAATGAAAATATTGGAGAAATCATTTCGAAGATTTAGATGTCTGTATTAACTTTTTAAGTAGAAATTAAAATCAGATGCCAATACGAACAGAGGCGTAGCCTCACCGACACTTCTTTGTGTGGAATCGACACACAAGGCAAACATGATGTCTTAGCAAAACTCAACTTTTAAGCGTAATGCTACTAGAAACTTCACCAATTATGGCGGTAGAAACAATAACTTGGCCATACATATAATATGGTAATCCACACTTTTGTGTATGATACAACACACAGGACAGCATGATACATTGGACACTGCATTCCCCCGGAGGGAGGAGAAAACACCAGCTTGAAATAAAAAAAAACTACAGGTTTATACACGTCAGCATACACCACCTGTGATTTAACAGCCCACGAGTGCCTCAAAACGCTAATACACACTATGTCTAACAAAGCTCACTGAGGCTGTCAAAAATCTGGAGGAAAAAATCCTTCCACGTCGCAAAGTAGCACCTTTCCAAACTTCAGCGTGGTTGAACGACGGTAGGAAAGCAAACTAGAGATCATATCCTGGTGTAACACCAGTAAAAAATATACATATATAGAAGGTAAAGGCGTCAAAGTTTTATTTGTCAAACTCTTGCTTCAGATCGTTCTTTTGTTGAGTATAATCTTTGGGTTTGGAGGATGGTGAAGGTTGTTGCTGTCAACTCCCGAATCTTCTTTGGATAAAACTGGATGAGGCTGTACCTGCAAGTTTGAGTACTAATTAAGTAGTACAGCACCGATTTAGGGGAGGGAAAGTCTGTAGCTCAAGCGCATGAAATCCCATCTAGTTAGTCAGCTTACAATCTCCGAAACAAAACTGATAATACTTTTGAGCATTTTCTTAATGGAATTGATTCATATGAACAGAAGCCGAGAAGGCAAATAATGGGTGTACATCCCACAACAAGATATAAAAAATATCGCATCTAACCTCATATTTGCGGAGCAGAGAGGCAATCAACATCGAGATCCCAAGGATAGCAAACTTCTGCCCGACGCACGCTCGACTCCCAGAACCAAATGGAAGGAATGATTCAGTCTTATCACACTTGGTGAAAAGCTTCATCCCGTTTGAGCCTTTATGCGCTGCTAATATTTCTAGTGAAAGAAGAAAACGTGACAAAAGAATTAGGCAGGGTCTCAACCCTTCCATAAAAGAAACGAAACAAAACGAAACCAATATAGAAAGAACAGTTCCCCGAGAAGATCTTGCAGAAGGTTTTTAAAGATCTAACAAATGTGATGATGAATATGGATATAGACCAACATAATGAACTCAAGGCAGTCTTCAGAAGATTAATATGCCATGTTACTTTGCATATAAATTCTTAGTATTGATGACCAGGTAATTATGTTGCAGTAATACCTTTGCTTGACACAAATGGAATTCACTCTTCGATAATACGAATCGTAATACCCATCAATAAATAACTTTTGCCTAATTGCATTATAACATAAGAAACTGCAATCTTGGACAGTGGACACAAAATGGAAGTGAAAATAAAAAGAGGGAGGGAGGGAGGGACCTCCAAGATCAATGTCCTTTTGGAGGAAACGACTAGGATTGAACTGGCAAGCATCATTTCCCCACACAGAAACATCCATTTGCACAAGATGCAAAGGAACAACCAATATTGCTCCAGCTGGTATAGTGATGTTGGAAGTGAGAGTCAAATCTGCAATAAAGGAAATTGAAATAAAAAAGGAGATCAATGATGTATAACAAATGGTAATAAAAAAACTATGACTGACACATGCTAGAAATAAATGCCATCACAATACACGTGATCTCTCTCGCAGGTAGATGCATAAAGGAATCTCAGGATCAAGGCACAATTTCAATACAACAAAATCAGGACGAACAAAAGAGATCTCCATTTAAAAATACCATAGGAGATAGGGGATGTTTTCAAAGTAACATAATGACCAGGTAATAATTCAAGTAAACAAGCTCTGAAGCTCAATGTTGCCGAAATATACTTCTAGTATGTGCAAGTTTCAGTTCTCCTTTTATTAAAGCACACATACCGTGTTGCAAAGAACATCGCTGGAGAAGAGGTCCAGCAGGCAGAAGGCGAGCAGATTCACAAACAGTGGCAAGTAAGAATTGCATACTAAGCACATCATCTACCTCCAGCTCAGACGATTCAGTGCAAACTGCAACAATCTCTGCGTGTAGCTATAGAAAAAAAGCAGCAAGAGAAACAGTATAAAGACAATCAAACTATTTAAATAAAACTAGTTTCCATGTTAATGAAGATCAAATGATCAAATGGAGTAGAAGTCACTCCACCCAAGTCAAATTAAGTAGAAGGAGATACTATTAATGTGAATAAAAACAACAAAACATGAGACTATCAAGATGCTACACAAGAGGGGACCAATATGTTGCATAAGCAAAAGAATGAAAAATACTGGAGAGTATGCAATATGTCATTGTGAGAACTGTTTAGAGCAAATCTATTCATTCGAACAAGCAAGCAGTAGCAAGCGTTCATCAATTTCAACATCATATAAGAGCAACCAGGACAATTTGAAACAGAGAGAAGTACAAAAAATAATGTTTACCTGGTCTTGCAACTTTGGGTACAAGGCAAGCCTCGTCATAATATTGCCAATCAGATTAGCAGATGTGGAAATTCCATGCAACATCAAACCCATGATGTTCCCACATATTTCCTCTTCTGAACTGAGAGGCCCTTCAACTGCTCCATGGAGACAATGACCTGATATCATGCCATCTAGCGGAGAAACACTTCTATCTTGATCTTTTACCATCACTTCACCTGTCTGACTGGATCTCAGATCAGTATGACTAAGTACACTATTTTGGTCTCTGGATTTTCTGATAATGTCTTGTGTTAAGATCCTCAGCTGAGCACATAGGGTCCGGTACCTCCTATAGCCAGGTTTCCAAAATGGGGGAACTGAAAATGAAGCCCAGAAGCAACCATCCTTTGCAATCATCATCAGAAGCTCCTCATATGCAGCAGCATCAGACCAATTAAAGAAGACATCACCAAAAAGAGCTGCACCAACGATGTTAAAGGCCATGTGTTGGGAAAAAGATCTGCAGTCCAGAAAATCCTTGGCCATAATAGAGTCAATTCTATCAAGGACAATGTCAATGATCTTGAAAGAACTTCCACCGGCACCAGTGCTAAGTTTTTCATTCAAGAATACTTTCAGTGATTCCCTCCTACTTTTGACCTGAAAAGGCAGGATAAACACATTCAATAAAGTAGAAAAAGAGGTCAAAGCAACAATCGCATGTACCGTCTGCCAAAGTGCCAATCATAACTAGCATGAAAAACGCATATGGTTGTACATACAAGAAACAAGAATAAGTAATACTACAGACTGGTTTTTTACCATATGGAAACACATACCTTCTCAAATGAGGAAATGAATAGACCAAGTCTTCCACAAGCTAAATTATATGTCCTCCCAGTCAACGGTAACTTATCTTCAGCCTTTGTTAGCATCTCTTTGATTAGGCTAGCATCTTTAACTGAGACAAGTAGTTGAGAGGGTCCTAGCCACAGTCGAACAACTGGGCCATAACTGCCATGCAACTTCGACAGATAACCTGCACAATAAAGCAGTTCAAAGGAACATATGATCAGAATGCAAGCTATGCTCAGTTTTACTCACAAAATTGTTGAAGGAGATCTCTTAGCTGCACTAACAAGGTTCGAACTTCAAACAATGTCTTCAAGCTTTACAGTAATAAAGCATAAAGTGGAAATTTACAGTATAACAAATCTGCTAAAAATGTGCATTAGATCAATTCCTAGAACAAAACAAAATTGGTTTACCGTCACGCTAGTCACTTTTCTTAAACAGCGCTCAATCACTCGTTCCCAGAGCTTCAAAAATTATTCGTCAACAAAATAATGTGACTAGTTATAGCAACCCATCTATTTCTAGTATCTCAAAGGCAGAACACTCAATCTTACGCTTAGTAGGTTTTGTGAATTGTATTTAACTTAATGAGTGTCCCATTGCTGAAGAAAAAACTGATTGTGTTAAAGGAGATTCATCGATAGAAGACAATTTGTAGCAAAGTAACTTGAATTCCTCTTCTGGCAAAATTGCATTAAATAGTTTTGTTTATGCAAAAAGTTTTCCATCCAGGCAGGCTAAACCCTATAGTATTTCAGTAATTTTAGCCCAGTATTTCCTGAATCCTAAACAGGGAAAATTCAAGTTTGACAACCAGATCAACACAGTTACCACAAAGCCTACCAAATTGCCCAAATTTGATTTGACTAACCAGTCACCACTTGATTTAACTATTTCGATTCATAGAGTATTAAAGTTACCGTAAGTAAATAAATGTTTTGAACTTTAGATGAAAATTAAGCACGAAATCAATACTTAGCAAATCATCACATCATAAGCAAAGCCTAGCAAATATACCAAATTAAGGTCAGCTAGATGAAAATTAAGCACCAAACAATACTTAGCAAATCACCGCACCGAATTAAGGTCAACTGTGCTAATCATTCAGTGCCTTTGCTGTGTTCACAAAACATCATAGTTCAGCAAAACAATCTCAACACCAATCTAAAGCAACACATTTTTATGCAAAATTTCATGTCAATGGCAAAGATGGCATCCGATACCGGCAAACAGAGCTGCCGATGACAGTTTACACCTCGATCACTAATTCAATAATTTACAGGACGAGGAACTACAAATTTTGGCCATAAAATTGCCATGTAATCGACTAAAGGGTTTGATTTGACGCACTTCAAATCAGTCAAATTGACATGCCAATCGAACTCCGCCCAGATCAGCACCTCAACTAAAGCAAATCTCACATAAATTCCTGAAAACCAGACCAAATTTCCAATCGACCAGTACTCAAGTTGCTGGCTTGTAACAGAATATTCCGCATCTCAAGGAGGCGTTAGTAAATCTCGAATCAAACTGCAGAAATCACAACCAGCTCCCAATCGAACAGTGGCCACATGTACACCCGAGCATCTCAACAAGGCCAAGGCCATACCCAAAATTCTAGCCTGTGAAGGGGTCGAGCTGGCGCCAAACCCAATCCAATACCCACCGGAAGCACCACCAAACCAATCAAACCCAACCAATCGAACCAAATCCTAGTTATATGAACTGTGAGAAGGGGGTGGAGGGAGGAGGTGAACCAACCGGTGATGTCGCTGCCGGCGCGGCAGACGGTGGCGAGGCCGGGGTCGGCGAGGAGGGCAGGGGGCCGGGAGGCGGGAGCCGACGGCCCAGAGGCGGAGCAGCGCGGCGAGCCGGCGGAGAAGGACCCACGTGACGGCGAAGAGGGCTACCCACAGCAGCGCGTTGGTGCCGCGCTGGGCGTAGTCGCGGAGGAAGGCGCGGCCGCCGCCGCACGCCTCCCGCGCGGGGCCGCCGCTGAGGAGCGCGCCCAGGAGGGTGTACGGCACCGCTGGGTCGCAGGAGGAGCAGGCCATGGCCTCGAGGGCGCGGGAAAGAGGAGGGCGGGGTGGGGTGGTAGCTGGCGGGCTGGTGGCGAGAGCTGTGAGAGCTCGAGCTCTGCCTCCGTGGGGTGGGAAGAAGACAGCAGATGGAACATTCGCCTACGGCTCCTCTGAAAAAGTTTGGAATGGAGCTTCCCTATCCCCTTCTCCCTATTCCCCTCCCTATTCCCTCAATCTAAACCACTCATATCTCATCTAATGGCTAGTTTTTTTTATATTTTCACCATTTACCTATTCATAATAAATAATAAAAAAACAGAAAAAATAATTTTATATTTTCACCATTTGCCCATCCATAATAAATAATAAAAAAATACAGAAAAAATAAAATTTATTTTTTACATAAATTATAATTTTATTTTTTCTGTAAAATTATAATAAAAATAAATTTTATTTTTTCTGTATTTTTTTATTATTTATTATGATGGGCAAATGATGAAAATATATAAAAAAAACTAGCCATTGGATGAGATGTAAGTGGTTTAGATTGAGGGAATAGGGAGGAGAATAGGGAGAAGGGGATAGGGAAGCTCCATTCAAAAGTTTGGGCCTGTTGGCTGCGGCTCAGGGACACCTTTTTTTTGTAAGAAGAAATAACAGCAGTAGCAGAGTGAAGTAATTTTTAAAGGAGGTATAAGCGATTGAAAAAATTAGAAAGAGATATATTCACTAGATGAACGAAAGAAGTAGGTTACGTGATACGTCTATAACCATGTCTTATCTTTAGAACAAGATAAGAGCGAGAGAAATGATGAAATCGTTTCCAGAAGTCGAATAATTATTTTGAGAAAATAATAAATGAGTTTTGATAAGGTAAAAGGACATCAGACCGGTGTCCTGTGCATCCCTGAAGGCCGAAGCTGCATGTGTTTTTCTAATTGTGCTCTTTACTCAAACTAAACACATCAAGTCATGCTATCTTTTTGTGATGACATAACATAGCCGTGAATGGCAAAAAGGCAAATACTTTCTCTTGAGAAAATGACAAGACACACACCACCTTAAGATACAACTATCATATCAAGATATATATACACACACCTCTCTCCAGGAGAAAGCCGTCAGCTGATTGGGACCACCGGACCGAAGCCTTTACGCTGCCAGTTGCTTCGAAGGAAGGAAGCGCACAGATCATGCAGCGAATATCCAAGGATTTTTTCCACGCGACTGTGTGGTGGCCCTTGTGAGCCTCGCTTGCCCATTTCTTTACGGTTTGCTCTGACTTGATGCGATCCATGCATCCGTGCCACTCGCCAGCACCAATCGGCCAACCTCTCTTGGTACGTGATTAAGGCCTGCGGTTGTTTTTTAATTTTGATTTTTTTCTTATTTTTTATATTGTCTTTGTAAATATGAAACATATTTTTTTCTTATTTTATTTTATTTTATTGAAATATTTAAAAAAACTAACGGTCATTATAAGCCATGTTTTTTACGGTTTCAAAAAGCGACTTTTATCTTTTGCTACAGTATCTAACTTTTAAACGGAGTATTTTATCAAGATAGGATCTACAAGTTAATTGTAGTGCATATTAATAGCCCAACATCTGCATTAACCAAAATCGCAAGTGAGTTAAAATTAAAATAGTTAAAATTAAAATATTTCAATTAAAAACCATAAGCCGCACTTATATTAAACAGGCCCATAATCCATATTCGGTCACTATAGTAAAAAAAAAACATTGAAGCATCGGCTTAGAGGCCGGTGGAGCGTTACCTAATTAGCGTGGCGGTAAAGAATGCATGGTTCTCTTTCGGCGATCACTGCCTCGTTTTAAATGGGTTGACTTTGTTGCTGATTGTTGGACAGTGACATGCATCACGGATGCGCAGATTGCACTGGTTTCGAGCTTGATATGCTCAATTGGTCATGGATGTCTTATTCTCTTTGGATATTAATTACTTCTTAATCGAATCCACCCTACTTAGCCTAGTTAGCTTATGCGTGTTTTTGTATCTGTATTCTTTCCATTGTCTAGTTCTGCTCACACGAGCTTTTGGTACCCGTTGTGACCCGCTATAGAAAAATATTTGCGTCAATATTTAGGAACGGTTGGGAATGCCACACATATTGTCATAGGGCATGTAGGAAGTGCGCTCACTAAATTTGGTACCCGATTCTATTCTGTGTCCCAGTTTTGCCCGCATGAGCTTGTAGTCCCTGTCGTGGATCAAAATTGATGTTCATCGTGACTAAGGTTGTCAGAATCGTGATCCTGAATCAGATGGGAGACACTTTGGTAGGATCGCATCTTATGATCGAATCGTGGAATCTAAGATCCTACCCAATTCTACCAAAAATATATTTTTTTCAATTTATCGTATATTCCAAGAGTGATATGGGTGTTTATTTGGTAATTTGGCATCTAATCTTATTAATAAAATATATCTTATTCACGACTAGAATCATAGTTTAAATTCTATGTCATTGAGTGCTATGACTAGAAGAGTGATGTTATTAATATTGCCACAATCTGATCATTTTACATAAAAAATAAAATTAATAAATAATCAAATTAATTTTTCTTATTCCAAACCTCCGAATATTAATGTCTAAACTATTGACTACTTAGTACTTAGCATACAACTTGAATTGAGGAATAGAACACAACAAACACCAAAATCTTTCATAATATTGGATGCTGCATGATTCTACGATTCTAACATGATTCTACCACGATTCTACGCGATTCTACGACTTAGGATCTCAATTCTACCATATTCTACCTGGTACGACTCAAGGTGCGATTTGAGTCGGTTAGTTTCGTGGGATCGTATAATCGTACGATTCTACGACTAGAATCGCGATTTTAATAACCTTGATTGTGACCCGCCGTGGACCAAAATTTAGCTCAATGACTAGGAATAGTTTCAAATGTCTCTTGTGATGTCATATGATAGGTAGAAAGTGCACTCACCAAACTTTGGTAGCCGGTTTATTTTCATGCCCGACTTCACCTACACGAGCTCCTGATACTTCTTGTGGACCAAAATTGATACCCATTGTGATACGTCGTGGATCAAAATTCGATTCACTCACTAGGAAAGGTTCGAAATGCTACCAATGAGGTTATCGAGCATGCAGGAAGTGCACTTGCCAAACTTTTGTACCCAGTTTTCTTCCGTGCTCTATTTATTTTGCATGAGCTTCTAGTACATGTCATTGACTAGAATAGATACCCATCATGAACTGCCATAGACCAAAATTTCGCTCACTTACTAGGAATAGTTCTAAGTGCCTCCCATGATGTCATAGTGTACGCAGGAAGTACACTCGCCAAAGTTTGATACTTGATTTAATTTCATGCGCCAGTATCAGCCACACGAGCTTCTGGTACCCATCTCGGATTAAATTTGATACCGATTGTGATCCGTCATGGACCAAAATTAGACTTAATAAGTTGAAATGGTTCCAAATGACTCCTATGATGTTATAGAACATGTAGGAATTAAACTCGCCAAAGTTTGGTACTAGGTTCCTTTCAGTGCCCTAGCACATGTAGGAAGTGTGCTCGCTAAAGTTTGGTACCCGGTTCTTTTCTGTGCCCCGGTTTTGCCCGCACGAGCTCCGGATACCCGTCGTAGACCAAAATTCGGCTCACTAGATAGGAATGGTTCAAAATGGAACCCATCATGTCCGAGAACCATAAATTGATGAAAATTGTTAAAATCAAAATCTATCTTGACAAATAAGACTAAGATAGAGGGTAAGAAAAGATGAGAAGAAAATCATAGATGAGGTAAGAAGCAATAATACTTATGATTTTCATAATCTTTCCTTACTTAGGAAATATTTTTTTACAAAACTCGATTACTAACCTTATAGGTCAACCTATAGTCAACCTAGGCTCTGATACCAAGGCTATACTTATATTCATATTTTTTAAATGAATAAAAATATACTCGAATACGAATATAAATCGAACATTATAACGAATACAAATTAAATACCTACTCAATTCGGTCGGATGCAAATATCCTATAGCATAATGAAAAGTTTAGCAAATTGGTATCGGTTTTATAGTAATATTTATGCTTCTTTTCCTCTAGTTTATCATGTAATCATTGATCATTGCTGCTATTTTACTACTAATGCTAACTAATTTGGCTAAAAAGAATATACAAAAAAACTTTATTAGGGGATGTGCTAAATTAGAGTTCACCATGACGACGACATCGTCGATCGAAATACATATATAATATACATAATTTAAAAATTAAATATAAAAAACACGTACCACCTAACTGCTGCGACTATGGTGGTGATCGGTTCGGCTGAAATGAAAGCTTATATTGAAAACACTTGTGGTGGTGAAAAAAATCATGTATGAGAGAGGCTTATTTGACATAATTAAATTTAAAAATTAAAAATATAAAAATATGTTAGCCCATCACAGACAACGCAAACGAATACGAGAAAAAAAAGAACCGACAAAAAAGCTCAAAAAAAGTCAAAAATTCAGAAAAAAACGAAATTATGAATAGTGCAAAAATAAGCTTAAGTCAATAAGCTTAAGCTATATTGAGCATGGCCTATGTCCGTCGAATTCGTATATTACCTGTGTATTCCATTCAACACCTGTTTTGCAAATCGTATTCGACAAAAAAAAAAAACGGGACACTATCCGGATAGACGTCGGACGCGGGCCCACTTATCCTGCTGCATGAAAAGCATGTCTTGGGCCCACTTGGAAAATGCCATCAGTCAGCAGACTAGTGGCCTGCAAGTGGCCGGGAGAATGCGCGCCCCACAGCTCGGCGGGCGGACACGTGTGCCGCGCAGGCGAGTGCCGTGAGCGAAAAGCCCACGACCCATGTGCATGTGGCATCCTGATTGGGCAGGATCCCCTTTCATGGCGTGCACACCACATCTTTTTCCCAGACTTCTCTATTCTTTTAGAAAAAAATGTTGCGTAAAAAAATGAGGGCAAAAGTATTTAAATCACCCTGAAGTTTTACAAAATTAAAAAAATTGACCAGAGAGTGAAGTATAGAGCTGAGCCTTCAAATGCATGGTAACGTGTTTGTTTTTGCTTTGGCTTATGGTATTTCGCTGTGGTTTATGATTTTTGTTTATTTATGAAAGAGTATGGAGTAATAACTCACATGCAGTTTTGATTGATATAAATAAAGTTACTATATGGTGTACTATAATTAATTTAGAGACTCTGTCTTAAAAGAACATTTGGTTTGAAAATTAATTATTATAGAACAATCGAAAAATAGTTTTTAAAAATTAAAAAGGAGAGACCATAAAGACTTTGTAAGTTGGCTTCACGGCCCAGTTCGTCCGCCCGACCCTCCAAAAACTCACAAAAACAGCCCAAAACACGTCAAAACCCACATCGGCGGCGGCTCGGGCCACCAAAACCGACATCCGCGCCGGCCTGGTCCGCCCAACCGCAACATCCACGCGCGTGACGCGCCCGACTCTTCTTCCATCGCCATCCGCCGCGGCGAAATACTAAACCCTAGCGAATCGAACCGACCGCCCCCACCCGCGACAATGCCGTCGGCTGCGGGTCCGGTGGCCGTGGCGGCGGCGGCGGCGGCGGCGGCGGCCCCGGTGATGGGGATCTCGCCGGAGCTGTACCCGTCGGAGGACGACCTCCCGTACGAGGAGGAGATCTTGCGGGAGCCGTTCAAGCTCAAGGGGTGGTGGCGCTACCTCGTCGCCCGCGCCGCCGCGCCGTTTGCCAAGCGCGCCGTCATCTACGAGCGCGCGCTCAAGGCGCTCCCTGGGAGCTACAAGCTCTGGCAGGCCTACCTCCGCGAGCGCCTCGACCACGCGCGCCCGCACCCCATCTCCCACCCGGCCTACTACTCCCTCAACAACACGTTCGAGCGCGCGCTCGCCACCATGCACAAGATGCCGCGGGTGTGGATCCTCTACCTCACCTCGCTCCTCGACCAGCGCCTGCTCACGCGCTCGCGACGCGCCTTCGACCGCGCCCTGCGTGCGCTGCCGGTGACGCAACACGACCGCATCTGGCCGCTGTACCTGCGGCTCGCGTCGCTTCCGGCCTGCCCCGTCGAGACCTCGCTCCGCGTGTTCCGCCGCTACCTCCAGTTCGACCCCTCCCACGCCGAGGACTTCATCGACTTCCTCGTCTCCGCCAACCGCTGGCAGGAGGCCGCCGACCGCCTCGCGTCCGTGCTCAACGACGATGGCTTCCGCTCCGTCAAGGGGAAGACCAGGCACCAGCTCTGGCTTGAGCTCTGTGAGATCCTCACCAAGCACGCAGATGAGGTCGCTGGGCTCAAGGTGGACGCCATACTGCGGGGTGGGATACGCAAATTCACCGATGAGGTTGGCAAGCTGTGGACCTCGCTGGCTGATTACTATGTCAGGAGGACCCTTTATGAGAAGGCCAGGGATGTCTTCGAGGAGGGGGTTGCTTCAGTGATGACGGTGCAGGAATTCAGTGTGGTGTTTGAGGCATATACACAATTTGAGCAGAGTATGCTCGCGGCAAAGCTGGAGGCGGCTGAGGAGGAGGGTGGTGCAGGGAGCGAAGAGGATGAGGAAGGGGGCAGGAAGAATGGGATGGAGAAGCTATCGAAGAAATTCCTTGCAGGATTCTGGTTGAATGATGAGGATGATACCGATTTGAGGCTGGCAAGGTTCGAGCGCCTGTTGGATCGCAGACCAGAGCTCCTCAGCAGTGTGCTATTGCGACAGAATCCACATAATGTGGAGGAGTGGCACAGGTGAGATGATATATAACCTCAATTTACTAATTTGTTGTGTTTTCTCATACATTAAGCTACCAAAAACAAACATTAATCAATTCATCTGAACACTTCTGTTGTTTCACCTTTAGCATTATGTGCTTTTTATTTCTCTTCGTCAGTAGAGCAATTTTTAGTTGGATAATTCATGTTAAAACCAGCAACCCAGATTTACTGGTGTGGTGGCATCACAACCAAGATGTACTGGTATTGTAACAATGTTTTATCTCTTTTCAGATTCAGGATGATGTTGATTGACTAAATCAGTTAATCCGAGATCCCAACTATAAATAGTTGACCATGTATAGTGGCTACACGTTTTACATAGTTGCAATGTAGCTATTTTGTTACACATTTCTCTCTAGAGACAAGTTTCTGTTTCTTTAGTGCTAGCAAGTCTCCATGTGCAAATCTTATTTCAAAATATTCTGGAATGTGAACATACAAGTGTCTAGGTGTTTTCACTTCTCAGCCTAGTAATGCAAGTTACGATTTCCTTTGGCGGTCTGATGTAATTGGCTAACAATGTGATAATATGTGCAGGAGGGTGAAACTTTTTGAGAAGGATCCTGCGAGGCAAGTAGCGACATATGTTGAGGCTGTGAAAACTGTGGACCCAATGAAGGCAGTTGGGAAACCCCATACTCTATGGGTGGCATTTGCAAAGATGTATGAGAAACATAATCGTTTAGATAGTGCTGAAGAGATCTTTAAAAGGGCTACACAAGTGAACTATAAGGCAGTTGACCATTTAGCCAGTATTTGGTGTGAGTGGGCAGAGATGGAGCTGAGGCACAGCAATTTTGACAAGGCAATTGAGCTGATGAGGCAAGCAACAGCAGAGCCCTCTGTCGAGGTTAAGAGGCGAGGTATAATTTGTTATTTTGTTTTGTTCAGTTGTGTCAATTTCTTGTGTATTTTATGAATCTTTTTTTCTTGTGTATTTTACGAATCTTTTTTTTTCTGACAATATGTTTTGTGCAGCTGCTGCTGATGGGAATGAGCCTGTCCAAATGAAATTACATAAATCTTTGAAACTATGGAGTTTCTATGTGGATTTGGAGGAAAGCCTTGGAACCTTGGAATCAACCCGTGCTGTTTATGAGAGAATATTGGATTTACGAATTGCCACTCCACAAATAATTCTCAATTATGCATATCTTCTTGAGGTAGGATCTTTTCCCAAACTCCACTCTTTTGAAGTTTCAAGCAATTTTTTCTTTATCATCTATTAATACAATGGTTGTTCGCTATTTTCCTTATCCACAGGAGCACAAGTATTTTGAAGATGCGTTTAAAGTGTATGAAAGAGGGGTGAAGATATTCAAGTATCCCCATGTTAAGGATATTTGGGTGACCTACCTCACAAAGTTTGTAAGGAGGTATCAGAGAAGCAAGTTAGAACGGGCAAGAGAGCTGTTTAATGAAGCTGTCCAACAGGTAAGTAAAATCTCACGCCCTTGTTACGTACAATTGCATGCATGCTTGCTTGCTTGAGGCTAGTATTTTTTTTTTGCTGTATGATATTCAAATTCACTAATGAGAAGTATGCAAAAAAAAGTTATGTTCAACTTGAATTTTGTTATCAGTCTAATTGAACTGCTTTTAATTAAGCTGCTACTGACGTACTTTTGTCAAATTATGCTCCTAAGATATTACTGGCAATCATAATTTTGTCTTTGCTTCTTAAGAACAGGTCATGATAATTCTTGATCACTAATGTAATTTTGGCAATGTTGTGAGCATTTTTTTATTACCGTTTGTCACTGCTTTTCTGTTTCCTTTTGGAACCTTTTGTCACTGCTTGTTGGTATGTAGTTCTGTGCATTTGCTTGCTTGTTTAGACACTAACACCCGAGGTTCACTCTTGACTGTTTCTTTTCCTGCATGGCATGTTGATTTGAAAATATTATTTTTCATATCTTGCCTCAGTACTTACATTTTATTTCTTTGGATCAGGCTCCACCACACGAAAAGAAGCCCATATATTTGCAATATGCTAAACTGGAGGAAGACTATGGCCTTGCAAAACGCGCTATGAATGTATATGATGAAGCTGTAAGGGCTGTTCCTAACAGTGAAAAGATGAGTATGTATGAAATATACATAGCACGGGCCGCTGAACTGTTTGGTGTTCCAAGGACAAGACAAATTTATGAGGTAAGCATATTATCCTTGTTTGGCTACTGTTTTTCCATTGTTGGTTTATAGTTTCTCTGCTAGAATAGAGTAGTATCATGTCTTGTTTTGAGATCCTATTTTATTACATGGCGACATTTCTAGCAAACGAAAAATTGAGATCTAGCTGGTTAGCCTTGTTGTTTACTGATTAATTGCATGAATTAATAATTAATGACTCTTCTATGCTCACGGTAACGACCCATTTGGGTATTTAAAATGTCCGTAAATTATTTTTTGCTGTTCACTTTACACACCATATTTAGCCTGGTTGTTCCTTCAATATTCACAAATGTCTTACTGGTCATTGATACTTTGCTCCACTGTTTGTTGGCACCTTTGCAGCAAGCCATTGAGTCTGGTCTCCCAGACAGAGATGTTATGACAATGTGCATGAAGTTTGCGGAGCTTGAAAGAAACCTTGGAGAAATCGACCGAGCTCGTGCCATTTATGTCCACGCATCCAACTATGCTGATCCAAACTCTCATCCTGAGTTCTGGAAGAAATGGAATGATTTTGAGATCCAGCATGGCAATGAAGATACATTCAGGGAGATGCTTCGCATCAAACGTACAGTGGCCGCTAGCCGCAGTCAGGTACGTCGCATGGATCAACTTTATATGCAGTTTGACATCAACTAACCTCCTTTTATTGTAAACTAATGCTATATTTTTGTGCCATGTGCAGACGCATTTCATACTCCCAGAGTACTTGATGCAGAGGGACCAGAGGCTAAACCTGGATGAGGCAGTTGACACACTGAAGCGTGCTGGGGTCCCTGAGGATGAGATGGCAGCCTTAGAAAGGCAACTAGCTCCTGGACCATCCACGGCACCACCAGCAGCTCCAAGCACTAGTACAACTCCTGCTAACAGGATGATGAACTTTGTGAGTGCTGGAGTAGAGGCGCAGGCCGAGGGCAGCAGGCAACAGGCTGCTAACAATGAGGACATTGAGCTGCCCGACGAGAGCGACGAGGAAGAAGATGTACAAATCGCGGAAAAGGGTGTTCCTGCTGCGGTGTTTGGAGAGCTCGGCAAGAGAGCTGCAGAGAACAGGGAGGAAAGCTCGGGTGCCCAAGAGAATGAGCAACTGGGCGCTCTTGAGAGGATAAAAAGAAGGCGTCAGTAGTTTGTCACTGTTAAGATGAGAACCCAAGCACACCGTTATCTGACGTGTGCTTAATGATGTTGTAGTTGTGACTTGTAAACATGTTTTCACTGGCGTTTGCTCTTGTACAAGAATTTACGGAAGTTAATCCAGTGTTGATCGACCACTGTTCGTGTACTAACTCTTGGGACATATCTCCTGCATTTTTTTTTTCATTCAATCAAACTTCTATTGGTTCCAATGTATGAACTATGAAAAGTGAAACTGGAAGCGTATGTTCTTGCTGCTTGGTTGAAGGTAATCTGATATGGTAACCTGCGGTTTATCCGTTAATCTGGTACGGTACTGTGTGGTTTAGCCTTTCTACTGAAAAGTGGGAGCTGAGAACAGCTACACTGCACCTCTCGATTCCACTAGTGAAAACTAGAGCATATTGTAATAGCATGTACTACAACCTTCAAAGCCGTCTGAAATCGGCATTGCTGAAAAAGATTGCACGTTTATCTTCAATACATACTCTGTAAATGTAATCCAAAGAGTAAATTAAGTTAATCTCATAGCTTGCAGATTTGTTCATTGAAAGTACGCAAGAATTGAGTGTAGCTGAAAAGCATCAGAGAACAATCATCGCCAAATGTCAGCAATTTCGAGCCACTAATCCACTGTCTGCGCAGTCTGAAGGCAATGAACCATTAAAAGGATGGCAAAAAAAGCCGCAAAAACTGTAAAGATTGTCCAAGAAGTTCCATCTTTATCTCTTATCTTTGCCTTTAGCTTTACAAACTCATTTGTACAAAAGAATCAAGACTACATCCTATGGCAACTACAACCCCATATGCAAATGATCCTGAGTTCCTGACATTAGAATGCTTCACTTTACATAATCTGCACCATCAAGAAAATGCGCATACTCTGTCCCGTTCAGCTTATTGTTCACATCCTCCCAGTTCTTGACAAGGTTCGGAAGTGGACTTGTATGAATCTTCACCTGCCTGCTGACCAATTTCCTCACTGGAACACCGACGAATTCTTGCACCTGGATTAATGCCTGCATGCATGGAGATGATATTAAGTAACCAGCAAACCTGTTGATCCTTCATTGGGACATTTAAATGTGTTCAGTACATTTCTGTTGCTGATTATATCCTCATAATAGAGGATCATGTGCCGTGTGCTGTTGAAGTGGTCCAAGCAATCTCTGATGTACTTCTCAGCATTTCTGATGTTTGGAATCAGAGTTGACACGTCCAGCTCTGGTTTGAATTTTGCTAGAATCTCAGCCTGCCCGGAAGAAAATATACTGATAAGATAAATCACTTGTCAACAAGGCCAGCAGGTTGCAAATCAAAAGGCAGGAAAAGATGGCGCTTCAAAAAAAAGAAAGGAAGTGCATCAATGTGCATTGTTTTAACTTTTTTTTTGTTTTTGCTCCTTGCAATATCACCAACATAGTTCTCATTTTTTTTTCTTAGAATGCAAAAATGCAAATTCGAAGTTTCACCAAAAGCACAATGTTAGTTATAGAATTTCAGAACCCGTATAAGCATAAAAGTAGTTAGTTTAGAACTTCAGAACTCAAGTAAGAAAAAACAGGGTTGCCCCCTTTTTTATGCGAAGAGAATATGGCTCCCTCCAGATGCAATATAGGCATTCCTCCATTGCTGATCGAATATTGCAGATAAGTCTTCAAATAGTTTATAGCCATATTTTATGGAAAATGGCTGGGTGTAATACTATCAATAGAAAAATGTGAGAGAGCAGAACAAAGTTATTGCAGTAAATTTATTGGAAGATACCTCTTCTTTTGAGTGAACATGAGATTTGTGGGTTCCATTCAACTGCTTTACATCTCTGTCATAGTCGTTCGCCAACACAGAGATAAGTCTGCGTAATGTATTTCTCCTGAAGAGAAATATCACGGAGACACCCTTCTTGTTTAAATAACTAACTATGTGATCATGATGGTCCATAAACCCCTGGAGAACACAATGATGGCAGTTAGTGCCATGCATGTATTTTACATTTGTTACCTGTAAGCATAACGTTGCTCAAACTAATAGAATGTACATTGAACAATACAAACGATAGCATTCAAATTTGAGAAATGCAGGTATATTATGCTGTGGTTGTGTTCAAAATTCTGACTACACTTAAGACCCAATTCAAACTCTTGGCAAGCAAAATAAATAATAAGGACAGGCTTCTCCATATTTTTTTCATCCAAAAGAACTAGACTAGAGCGCAGTATCAGTAACTATGGTAAGGCTCAGCCTCAAGGTGTGCTGTTTCTGAAATCAGAAGTAGCAACTAGATAAACAGGCATGGAGAAAAAGGTGATGTTAAAATACCTGATTTAGCATCCACTTTAATCCAAATGCAGCCGTGCACTCATTCTTCGCCGCACTGGTGAGCCAGTCCAAATTATACAGTTTGTCAAGTGTTTGTAAAATAGATGAGATATTTTCTCTTCTATCCATTCTATTAAATATTTCACCATTTGAGCTGATGTTAGGGTGGCTATTTAGCAAAGTCTCAAACCATCCACTTCCCGATCTTTGCATAGATACAATCACGAAGAACCGAACAGGAGTACATGAACACTCCCCCCTATGGAAGACGGTAAAATTGAAGCAACATGAGTCACTAGTCAGAAAATACACATACATAATAGGGTGCTACCAAGAGAGCTATCTATCCTCAGAGGAAATCACCTGTTATAACCCTTAGGTTTTGGAAAATGCACATAGCGCAGCTCCTCAAATGGAACATAAGGCTTCCTGCAAAGTTTTGTCTGTTCTTCTCCACTGTTCTCCTCTCCTTTGTTCTCTAGTGTTATTTGATTGAAGGAGAGGTAGCATACATATAAACCAAATATCGCAATGAGGAATACAAGAGAAGGTCGTGGTGGAAATGGCGCTCCCTTGGAAGTTTTAAGTGAATATGGGTGCTGGAAACAGGATTTTTTTTGTCAGATATTGTTGCTAGAAGATAAGTGAGACAAAGAAGCGCTGTGCCATACCATCTTCTGCTTGCAATGAAGAATCTACTGTGTCGGCCGATTTCTGGTCCTCCCGCTTGCCCACAGCAAACAAACATGGTGGATCCTCATCGAATCAGCAACTCGCCATGTGTCAATGAACCACAGTGCACTCTGGTAAATTTTAGATTCCTGCAGTTAGCAGCCCATAGATAAGACAGACTGCATGATGTTCCTACTAATATCATGCTAATTGCAAGAATCTGCTTAAAGCAATGCTTAACAAAGCTCACCGAAATAACAGCTCGATGGAAACGAAGAACCGCCAAACAGAGAGGAAAGAAACCCTCAAATAGGATTTAGCGACCAAGAATGGAGGAAAAGAATAGGCACAGATGAGAGCTCCATGAAATGCTGAAAAAAATCGCTCACCAAAACTTGTGGCACCAAGAATCCTCAGGTTGGAGAAAGAAACCCCAGGTGGGATCCAACTCCAAAATGGCGAAGAAGGAAAGATCCAAAGCTGGGCTAACTGAAGCTGGGCTGAGCAAAACACAGGTGAGATTTAGCTTAACACGCCCCTACGAACCCCCCAAAAACCTCACCAGCTATCAACCTGAAAAGGAGTCAAGATTTGGATGCGCAGGAAAGATCAACTAGCAGAGAGAGAGAGAGAGAGAGAGAGAGAGAGAGAGCAGCAGCAGCAGCATTGGCTAATTCGATGATTTGAATATCCACAGAATTTCCCAACAAACAATGGCAACAAAGACAGCTCTAAGCCTTTAACAACCAAATCACACGAACAGCTTAAACTATACGGAGAAGAACCAAACCATCGTCACCTGATCCGTCAGCAAGGTCGCAATTTCTCCCGCACTGACTGTTTCTCCCGTCTCTCTCTCTCTCTCTCTCTCTCTCCCTCTCTCGACTTTCTTGGTTAAAAATGAGAGGTGATAATGCAGTTGAAATGTAGTAGTAGAGGTAATTGATTTTTTGTCACACCTTTTATTGTATTTGATGATTTGCTTTATGATATTTCATTGATATATGAGTCTAAAGCTTATATGTCAATAAGATAAATATGACAAATCATTAAATTTCATATTTATGTATGGAGCAAATGCTCCAATCTCCTTAATTTAAAATGATTTGAAGATGTGGAAGGGTTAGTAAGCTAAGGCCCTGTTTGTTTCTACTTAAGATTATTATAATCTAGTTTATAGGTGCAGATTATATAAGCTAGCTTATAATAAGCTGGTGGGAAATAAACTGTCAGGTGTTTGGCAGCCTGGATTATCAGAGTTATGAATTGTTGTATTCGAATGTTTAAAGACTACAATGCCTTTGAGCTTATAATATTTAAAGATTGGGGAGTTAATGAATGGCAAATGTGGATAATTTTTCTGAAGTTTTATGGTCATTTAGATAAAAGGTGATCTATAAGCTGAAATAAGCTCTTTTTTGAGCTTATTAGATTACAATAATCTGGTCTATTAGATTATAATAAGCTACCTTATAATTTGGACTGTTTGTTTTCACTTATAATTTATAAGCTAAATTATAATAATCTTAAATGGGAATAAACAGTGCCTAAGCAAGGCTCTGTTTTGAACTCGAAGTGCGAACCAAGTAAAAGAGGAGAGAGGTCAGAGCCCATAATTGAGCTGGACTGTTCGCAGCACTTGGCCTTGGTGGACCATGGAGACTTTCAAAAGAGAGAGGCTGGTAATTTCCAACTTGGAACTGGTCCTTCCTCTTATTCCTTTGACGCTTCCTGAAATACTACTGGAAGCCCTACTCTGAGAAGGGACAAATTTTGCAAGAATCTCACAAGTACATCTTGGGAAGTGACTCTCACCTCGGTCCAGTCAGTTCATTATACCAATAACCCGGTCGTCTGGCCTGTCGAGAGGATAGACTAGAGAAATATTACGTTTACCTCTATATATATATAGATCTAGGTAGAAATGTTCATATAATTTCACTCTTTTAAGTGTAGATCTAGATAAGAACAGTTATGTAATAAATTTTCCGTAGCTATAAATATATGACTTAATGAGCCATGAGAAACGGGACGGAAAACCCATAGCAATGTTGTTTGGGTAAAATTCACAGATACTTCTCATTCTTTACTCGAGTCTTCAATCTGTGGTTCCTAAGTTAGAGAATTTGAAGTTATTTTTCTTGAAGTGAACAACAGGTAGATGGCCGTTCTCGCGTTTCATATAGTTCGTTCGGTTGCTTATGTTCTGACTCCATACTTTTCTGAGACGTGAGTGTGAGAATTTCCTGTCAGTCTTTTCTTCTGGAGAACTTACTGGTATAGTGGTATTAAAAAAAAGAAGCTTTCACCATATGCAAGCAAAATCCTTGCGAGTGATCCGAAGCTACCAAATGCCGTACCTGCTAGTTTACCTTCTGATCATTTGAGCTTATTTTTTGTGGCTTATGGCTGAAAAGCATTGTGGTATTGAAAAACACATGGTGACAAAGACTTATTTAACATAATTAAATTTAAAAATTAAAAATATAAAAAATATGTTAGCCCATCACGCACAACGCATAAGCGAATACGGGAAAAAGAGCAGGCAAAAAGCTCAAAAAAAACCAAATATTCAGAAAAAGACAAATTTATAAATAGTGAAAAATAAACCAGAAGTCAGAAGCTGAAGCCGAAATGATCACAGCTAAAGAAAGCAAAGGTGTGGAAGTTTGACAAGAAACTTCTGTTAAGGGTATTAGAGATAAGGTATTAGAGATAGAGTATGATTGTTATTCCATATATGCCTTATCTCTATATGGTAGTATATCCTCTCTTGTACTCTTATATATATGACCTTTTGGGTCTCATATCAACACACAATATTCATAACATGGTATCAGAGCCTAGGTTCCATACCTAGCCTCCGTTTATCTTCATTATTCTTTGCCCGGAGAATCGATCTCTCACGGGGCGGTCATCTCGACACCGTCGCCGCCCTTCTTGTCGCCGTCGTCTCGCTCGCCGTCGTCATTGCGTCGTTCGTGCTCGTCTCCTTCGAGGCGCCGCGTGGCGGCGGCTCCGGCCGGACCGGATTCTTTGGGCGGGCTCGACGCCCGAGCCTCTTGCTCACTTCGCCGAGAAGAGCCCGCTCGTCGGCGTCGCCATCGACATCTTCCTCGTCGCCGCGGTCACGACTCGGTCCTCGGGACCATGCTTCTATCACGCCTTCGCGCAAGGCACGAACCGGAGCAGTGAGGCGTCCCACGGACCGCCGCCCGGATGACCACGATGGTTTCCTGGCCGTCATCTCTCGCCGCCGCTCCACCACCCCCGCCGTGGCGGTACCACAACGCCGCCGCCGCGCACAAGACACCGCGAGCATGGGGCTCGGCGTCGGCGTCGCGCGGCGAGATCCATGCGCGGCGTGCAAGCGCGCAACACACAAGTGCACGCAGGGTGCGTGTCGCGCCCTACTTCCCGCCGGACCGGTAGTCGAGGTTCGCCAACGTGCACAAGGTATTCGGTGCCGACAACGTCTCAAGCCGCTCAACGACTTGCCGCAGCGCAGAGGAGGGCGCCGTCAACTCGCTCGCTACGAGGCCGACGCGCCTCGCGACCCG